>JAQQAC010020896.1:64910409-64954695 GCA_029783875.1 Phataginus tricuspis
GTGGTGTTTGTCTGAAGCTTTGTCTGTATCATATTCTTCTGTCTTCTCATGACTGTAGAATTGGTTGTTGGTAGCAAGGAGAGATAAGAAAGGAGAGACAAGAAAAAAAAGAGATTTCTACTAATAATATAAAAGTATAAGGAGAGAGAGAGAAGGGAAAAGAAAAGAAAGAAAAAGAAGAGGCAGCAGCACCTAAAAGAAAACAGCAAGAACAACAACAAAACAAAACAAAACAAAACAAAACAAAACAAAAAAAACACCAAAAAGCCCACCGGGGTGGTTTCTGTGCGAATGCTGTAGGTGGCGCTATTGCTCCGCTATTCCAGAGCCGCGGCCACGTCGCTCCACACGGCCCTTTAAATCTGTGGCCGGGTGAGAATGGATGGGAGGCTGTTGAAAGAGAGGGAAAGAGAAAAAGGAAAAGAAAGGGGAGAAAAAACAAAACAAAACAAAACAAAACAAACAAAAAAAAAGCCACCGGGCGTGGGTTCTGCGTGAGTGCTGTAGGTGGCGCTGTTGCTCCACTATTCCAGCGCCAGTATAGTTCTAGCTGGGTTGGAAACAATGGGAAGCTGTTGATCTCCGTGAGGGTCTCAATGGTGGGCACTCTTTCCCAGTCGCCAGCTACGGGGTCCAAAGCTCCCCAGGACTCCCAGCGTGCTGGGCTCAGTTCGCGGGGCTATCCGGCCCCTCTACTGAGCTCCTGTCTCTTTAAGACCGCTGGGGTAGAGCGCGCGCTTTTCTTCCCCTTTTTCTCCTTTCTTTTTCCTTCCCGGAGCCTGCCGCGGGCAACTTGCACGTTCCCGGCTGGGACCCTGTGCCCTCTGTCCCTCCAATCTCCGCTACACCGCAGATCTCCACTCCCTCCTGGCTCTGAATCCTCTCCTCCCGCCGGAGCGCTGGGGGAGAGGGGCGCTCGGTCCGCTCGCGGCTCCGTACCTTACCCGCCTTGCTGGAACTCACGCCGGAGTGCTGGGGTGGAGGGGCGCTCCGGGCGCAGACTTCCCCTGGCTCCCGGCTCTGAATCCTCTCCTCCCGCCGGAGAGCTGGGGGAGAGGAGCGCTCGGTCTGCTCGCGGCTCCGTACCTTACCCGCCTTGCCGAGACTCCCGCCGGAGTACTGGGGTGCAGGGGCGCTCTCGTCTCGCTGGATCGTGTTTCCGTCCCGCCTCGCCGGATGCTGAGTCCTCTGTCCGGCGTGTCTGGCCGCTGGACCTCTGGGGGGGAGAGCGCTCGGTCCCACCGGATCGCCGCCCGTCCGTCTCACCGGCTGCCAAGTTCTCACAGGTGTAGCTGTACGCTGTGCACTTTCCTGTGTATTCTGGTCTCTCTTTTAGGGATAGTTGTATTTGCTGTATTTTCGTGAATAAATATAATGTTGGGAGGAATTTTTCTGCTAGTCCGTTCAAGACGCCATATTCCCGGAAGTCTGCTTCCATGTTTTGCTAAAGATGCCCGTCCTCCGCCTCCCAGCCTGGAGTGATCCTGCTCTTCATTAGGGTCAGTTTAAGGTTAAGCCTTCCCGGAAGGATTTCCTCATGGCCCTGGTGACGCCTCTGACCCCGGGCCAGCTCCTCCTTAGCTCTGTCCCTTACCTCTAAGTTTGCCTGTCTGCCCTCCCTGCTACAGGCTTTTTGGGAACAGGAGCTTGTTTTGTTCCTTTCTTTATTTTTACTGCTCTGAACAGCAACTGGCACCAATAAACACTTCAGGGAGTCCATCTTTCTCAGCTCTTGGTGTTATACATCGACTTATTTGTTGAGGGTCTGTCTTCTCCATCAAGCCATGAATGCCGTGGGAGAGGAGACTTTATTTTTTTTTCTACCCATGTCACCAGAGCCTAACACACAGTGACTTAATAAATGTTTAAAGGATAAAGTGAAATGTAAGGACTCTGTCACCTTTCCAAGTGCACGCGTCATCGCCGCAGATCTCCAGGTGGCCACTAGGTGGCACCCCCTTCTCAGAGGTGCTGGCACCTGGAGGGTAGGCCGGCAGCACCTGCCTGGTGCACAGCCTGACAGGGGTTGTCCCTCAAGGGACACAGGGGTGAGTCACCTCCATGCATTTTTGGGACTCCCTGCAGAGGTTTTAGGAAGGTTGACAGGAGAGGGAAGGGTAAGCTGCTGCCTTCCAGTGCCTCTTGGACAATATCTAAGCCTCTGGTGCCAACAGGTGAAGAAGTCACGTACCTGTTGGCAGGCGACAGCTGCAACATGCACCACATTAGTGTTACTTACCTGTCATAATAATGATAATTACAGTAAGTGCATGACTTGTCCAGCACACTTACTAGGTGTCATGCACCATTCTAAGTGCTTTTACACATTAACTCAAAGGTACATAAGATAAAAACAAATTTACTTTTTATAGGGAAGACATTCAGGTACAAGGGTTAAATAACTTGGCCAAGACTGCTCATTTGGCAAGTAGCAGAGGTAGGGCTGGGACCCTGGCAGTCTGGGGCCAGAAGCTGCAGGCTCTCCACTTCGCAATTCTCCATGCCTCTGACTCTTGAGCTGAAATCTGGCTGTCCATCCAGCTAGTGCCCTGCCAGTTAGACTACATTTATTAAGCACCTACTATATGCCAAGTACTTTGCTTTGCACCGGGGATGAGCAGGTGAAGAAGAGGAAGCATCTGCCTTTCAGGAGCTTCAGGCCATCATGGGAGACCAAAGTGTTGTCAGACGGTGGGGCGTGTGTGCCAGCAGGCACCCAGGAGAGGAGCAACAGGAAAGGAGATGCCAGGTTTTCACTGCCCTCCCAGGCAGCCTACCTGGCTTTTGTTGTTGTTCTTGTGCTATTTTTGTTATTGGTCTTCTCTTTTGTCCAGCAGTGCTCCAATCTTGGTGTTGGAAACCTGCTGAGGCTCAGACATCCCCCACTCGTCTCACTCTGGAACCCATGCTTGGTGCTGGGACTCATGTCCTTGCCGATCGACTGCCCCGGTGCTGCCAGCTGCCTAGATCTCTGAATCTAGGACAGGGTTCCACTTGGTCATTACAAAACCAACTGGCACACTGCCCTGTCCACCCCCTACTTTCCCACTGCCATCCTGGTCCCATCTTCAACAGCTGCAGCTTGCCTGATCCTCCCCTAAGCTCTGCTTTCCAAGACCCCAGCCCAGCCTCACCAATTGCTCCAACTCTGAAATCAAGCCCCGGCTTCCTCTCTGACCCGATCACACTTCTACTTCCACTCCCACTACTGGTGTTTGCAAGGCCCACAGCCTCTAGACTCTTTCCTTTCCTTCTAATACATCAGTCCCTGCTGGCTTTGCTTCCTTCCCCGCCCATCCTAGACACCAGGGTTGATTACCCCTACCATCCTAGATGCCATGGTTTGGGTTGAACCACTTTCTCGGGCCCTCAACTTTTCTGCCTCCTTGTGAACACCTGCTTTGGAAGGTCACCAGGCTGGGTCAGCAGGGATCTGCTTTCTGTCCTCCTACACTGGGGATACTGCGGGAATCTGCATCATGGGCAGGTTGGTGCTTGGTAGGACTGACTACATGATTCGTGGGCCCTTTTAAAAAGTTTAAGAATTTCAAGATGGCAACAGCAGAGCATTAAACCCAGTGCAGGCCCTTCTAAGCACAGGGCCCTGTGTGACCACGAGGTCACACACCCGTGAGACCCATGGTGCTGGCCACAGACGTGGCTCCCACCTTCACAGCTTCCAGGGCTCTCTGATCACCCTGGTGTCTCTGACCTGCTGTCTCTCCTGTGCTCTGCACCGGCCAGCCATCACTCAGCTTTCCCACAACATCCTAGGCCCAGACAGCACCCTTCAAGCCTCACTCACTTTTTGAAAGGCTTCTTTGAGTAGAGGACAGAGCCTGGAGTTCCCACCAGTGTGGAAGCCATCTGGGCCACATTGTATGGTAGACAAAGATGGAGGTCTCTGTTGTAGTGACCCCCTTGGAGGCCAGTCTCAGTTGCCTGTGTGACGGGATCTAGATGCTAAGGGAAAAGACAGAGGGTGGGAAAGAACCATCAGGCTGCTTCCTGCAGTTACTGCCTGCATGTGCCTTGATAGTCCTTTTCTGCATTTTCAGCCTCCAATACCTGCTTCACCTATTGCCTAGATTAAATTCTCTCTGTTAAAACAACTGGACTGGTTCCTGTTTTCTGATTGAGACCCGGCTGTGCACACCTCCCAGGGGTACTGCCTGGGAAGCAAGGGGCATAGCCTTGCTGGGCTGCTCTGAGGGGCCTAAGAAACCATGCCAGTAGCCCCGCAAGTCAACCTCCTGGTGAAGGAGCTCTCCGGTCACAGGAAAAGTCCCCACTCTAACACAACATGTATAAACAAGCTCACTCTAGGAGGGAGGGTTTAACTTAAGGAAGCCAGTAGGGACCCCAAGTCTCTTCATCCCAGTCAAAGCTGTCAGAGCCAGTTAGCATCAGAGCTACTCTGTGCAGCAGCCATCCTGTCACCAAGGAAACCACATGTCAGGGCAGAAAGTGATGAAAAGGGCCCCAGGAACCAGCCTGAAACCCAATTATCTGACATGTTTGTCATTATCAGCTCTGCCAAAGTGCAGCATCTCTTGCAAGAATGTTTCTCTGAAACTTCTCCTGCCTCAATCCGTCTCCGGTTTCTCAAGCTGAGAATACGCCCACGTCTGAGAAAGACATGTGCAGTCAGGCATGACAGACAGCAAAGACGGTCACTTGCTTCCTCGGCAATAGAAGAGGCCGACAGTCTGCAGCCCAGGCCCAGCACTGGTGTCTCTGGGGGGCCCTCACCTGCCTGCTCAGGCTCCAGCAACGTCTGGTCATCTAGGCCTGACTGGTGGTTTTCAGGTCTGCTCACCCTTCCCAGGCAGCAGTACCAGGAAAGCAGCCTCTGTAACTCCTCTTCCCTCGATCCAAACTGATGTTTGATGTTGCCACCCTGCAAATGATTAAACAAACCTCCTCTTATTAAAGACTGATAACTTCAAACATGACAAGAGGATTCATTCATGTTTCAATCATGCCATAAATATTCATTGAACACCTCTTGTGTGTTAGGCACTAAGCTGAGCATTGAGGTTAATAATAATAATGAATCACTTATTAGTTGTGGGTGGAGCCAATGGACACTTAGGATGGTCAGAGAGAGTTCTGAGAAGGGATGTATCAGCTGTGTTCCAGGTATCTATTGTTATGTAACAAACCACCCCAAAACTTAGTGACTTTAAACAATGACCACAAAAAATGACAGCTTAAAACAATGACAGCAATGATTTAAATTATGTTCTTCCCATTAGAAGCCATGCATCTCCATTTCCCCCAAATCACCAGTGCCTGGCATGGTACCTCTCACATGGCAAGCACTCAGGAAGTATTCGTTGAATGAATAAAATATTAGTAAATTTGTCAATCAATGAGATGGTCTTGTTAACCACATTTTATAGTGGGGAAAATGGAGTTATCAAAGATGCTTAATACTCATGACCCAGAGACAAAAATGGCATTCATTAAGCAAAATTAATTGAAAGTGGACCGACGAGGATCGAATAACATCTTCAGGCACCAACGACATTAGGCGTTGCTTTAGCTGGTTAGTGTCAAGGGTCATTTGCTCTGACTTCACTCTAGTTTCTCTTTCCAATCAGGATCAGAGATTTGTCAATCCACATGTGGTTCTCTCCCTATAAATCAATGCTCTCAGAGTCAGCAGGCAGACACAAAGCTTAGAGGGATTTCATTGCCAAAGAGAATGGAGGATGATTAGAGGATGAGTATTTGGCTGTCCCCCAAGAGGCCTCATGCAGCGGCATGCCCTCTCCCATGGGCCTGGACTTCACGCTGCAAGTTTAGAAGCTGGATCTGTCAGCATACTGCTGTTGTTCTGTCTCTTCGCTTTACCCTAATTGAGCTCAGAGAGCTGATGCATGAAGCCAGAATGTCTATTTATCAATTCACAAGAGGACTGGAACCAACTCTGTGTCTACAATACCTGTTTCCACATGGCTGCCACATTCTTTCACTGAAGACAGACTCCAAGGAAGGTAAATTATCAAGTTATTTAGAAAACGTGGAATCCAAACAAGGGGAGCAAGTTAGATGATTCAAATGTTGATTGGCATTAAGCTGGGAAAGCCTGACATTGACATTTTGATTGCAGTAACAGCCATGCCAGTGGCACCAGAATATCACAGCTGTTGGCCGATGGGCCACCTCCAGCAGGCATTTCTTAAATGGGCTCTGCTCATACCATCATTATCTCCTTTTTCTATGCTTTCATAGTCAACCAGCCCTGATTGATTTGTCCTTTAATCCCTTGCTTTGCTAAGCTTTCAGACTTATTCTGTTTCCTTAAGATGACTTCGTTTATCTGTTCTGATCTGTTTTCTGTAGTTGTAGAGCTTGATTCTCAGAGGATAACTTATTTCCTTAAAGTATAATCCTTGAGGGAGGTTTCCCCAAATTCCTCAGTAGTGAAACAGATTATCTACTATTCTTATAGTTTTATCTTTACTCAAGAAAGATATTTGAGGGCGCCTATCATAGACTCTTTGTCCCATTTTTATACTTACTTTCTCCATTTGTAGGTGATCTTCACCTTAATTACCACTTATTTATTTTTTAATTGGCTTATTAATTCTTCCTGAGGCACAAGATTATATAAGGGTAGTGCAAAATGGCCATAAGGACATTGCGAGACAGAGTGCTTTTCTTTCCATAACAGTAAAATCCTGGACAAAATGCTTGTCACCTTTAAGTTATACAAAACCACCAAAAATGGTCTTAGTTTGAACATCTGGCTGTTTTTCAGGCAACAAAAGGTTAGTTTGCTGCTTGATGGTTTTAAGTGGCTTTAAAGTCCCCACCCCCTTTTGTAATACTTTTCAGCTCTGAACATCCTTCTATTGAAATCCTACCAACTGTCCAGAATCTGGGTATGGATCCTGAAGCTCTCTCTGACCTTCTCCTTCGGCCATCTCACCCTTTTCTGGATCTTTACAGGGTTCATACTTTGCAGTGCAGACTCCACTGCCTTGGCTTATTCTTGGTTGTTGTTCCCTGTGTGCTATTAGGTTGTGCAGATTGGAAACCTGCAATGCTAGGATCATTTTTCCTCTCCTCTCCCGTGCCATCTGGCTTGTCTGGAGCAAACTGCCAGTGGCACCTCACTGTGTCAGCTTGTCCTAACAGAGGTCCTGGGAGGTGCTGCAGTAGGAGTGGCTGAAGACCACAGAGCTACTCTGAGGACGTTTGTTGAAAGGGATAATTTTAAGCAATGTTTTGAAGGCTTGAGAAAGGAGTCTGCTCCCCAGGGGATTCATATTTTTCTTTAAACCATGTTTTGCTAAAATGGGTAGATGTGGCAGCTGGTTACTAAACTGTTCTTTAAAAGCTCAGAGACATGGAAACCATAGAATGTTAGAACTGAGAGATCTGGTTCTAACTTGTATTTATTCCAAAAACAATGATTTCCTGTTATGTGCAAGGCACCATACATATGTGCAAGGGCTTGGAGACAGACAGGAACAATGGGGCCCTTGCTTTCTAGGAGTGTGTGGTTTCTTACAGAGGCCACAAAGGGGTGGCTCATGGGCTCCAAGGGACCATTTAAAAATTAGAAGTTTTAGAAAATTGTTAGATCCAGTAATCTGATTTTGCATTCCCTATGGCTGCTTTGTCGTTTACATCAGAGGTAGGCAAACTTTCAGTAAAGGCTGTATAGTAACAATTTAAGCTTTTTGGCCCATTCGGTCTCTGTCATAAGTATTCAACTCTACCTTTGCAGCATGAAAAATACATAAACAAATGGGTGTGGTTGTGTTCCAGTAACACTTCATTTACAAAAAAAGGCAGCAGGCTGGACTTGGCACCCTGACCGTGGTTTCCCAGCCTCTGATATGCATCATTAGGTTGGCCCAGGAAGGCATGTGGGTTCATAATCTCCAGTCTAGTGGAAACAAACCTTACAGATGCAGGCTGCAAGTTTAGTACGGCTGTGTGCGGGTCCTGAAGGAGCTTGGGAGGGAGCTTTTAAATCTACTGGAAGATTAGATGTAAGGTTTCAGGGGAGGAGGTAAAGCCTCAGCTACTTCTATTTCACAGAATAGGACACTAGGGTCCAGAGACATGAAATGATGTTGAGAACCTAGATTAAAGGCCAGCTTGGCGGACCCCCAGAGCACTGCTTTTACCATCACTTGCCATCCTAGCCTTCCTTATGTGGCCCCAAACACCTCCAGCAGATTTGCCCTAGAATTTCTAATCCCGTCCTCAAACACAACCACCCATTTTTTCACCTCCCAGGTGAATCTTTTTTACAATTTCTGAAATAAGAATCCTATGCATTTGGAATATTTAGAGTAGTTATTTCTGGATGGCTGGTTATAAAGTTTTGCCAAAAGTAACAATCCGATCAATAACTGAAGGGACTTGATTTTACTCATTAAAGATTTCCAAAAATAACTCAGTCTGTCACAAAGCTCATAAAGGTCACAGGAAGCTATTTTCCAACTTAATTAATGGTTCCCCCCCCCACCCCGCCCCTGAGGAACCTGTCCCAACAGGACAGTTGTCCGTCTGTGGGGAGCAGAGGAAAAGGCTTTGTGCGGGTCTTTCCCCTCCCTTCTCTCCTCAGATCTCAGCCAGTCCCAGCTTCAGCCTCTGTCCACATCTGGCTTGTAGCTCTAGTCCCAGACCCTCCTCTAAGCTCTGGGACTTTCTGTCTACTTCCTAGGTGCTCTGATGCCTCATGGGCACATCAAATTCAACCCGATAACTTTCCTACTATTGAGACCGTAGTCTCCTAACCAGACACTTGGGATTCCTCCACTTTCTCTCCTTCCCCACAGCCAGTCATAAACTTGGTCACCCCAACCATGTCATGTATCTTTCCCTAAGTCTCCCTCTGTCTAGAGTGAGAGCCTCACTACCACTTACTTGGGCAACTGTACCCACCTCCCCGTTGGATTCCCAGTTTTCAACCTTGCTCGCTGCCTATATGCCATAGAGATCTTCCTAAAATGCAATTCTAATCATGTCTTTCCCATGCTCAAAATCCTTCAGCTACTCCCGGTAGCCTTCATGATAAAAGTCCTTACTCTTAGCCTGACGTTCAAAGCCCGCATCAATCTGATTAAGGACTCACTTTCTTACTCCAGAAGTGGAGTGGAAGCAAGTTTTCTTCCCTTGCAGATTCCTAAGACACGGGACAGCGCAGGAATGCTGTCACGCTGCCTCAACGTAAGTGGAGACATGCTAGCGACAGCGGAAGGACAGCGGAGGCAGGCCCGAGGGAAACGCAAGTTGGGAGGGGCCGGGTAGGGAAGGTAGAGACACCAGGCCCTGCGGCCGGTCCCTGCCCGGGAGGACTCCTAGGACCGCCCCTGCGCTCGCCCGTTTCCACCCCGCGGCGTGAGGGGCGGAGCCGCGCAGCAGCGGGGGCGTGGCCCACAGTGCGCGCGGGAGAGGGGCCGGCGCCTCATGCGCACGCATTCGGCGGCCGCGCGCAGCACGGATGGCGGCGGCGGCGGCGGCGGCTGGGAGCGGGGCGCCCCGGGAGGAGGAGGGGCCCAGTGGGGAGGCTGCGGCTCCGCAGCCCCATGCCCCGACTGGTGTGCCCGGGGCTCGTCTCTCAAGGCTGCCGCTGGCGCGAGTGAAGGCCTTGGTGAAGGCAGACCCCGACGTAACCCTCGCGGGACAGGAAGCCATCTTCATTCTTGCACGAGCCGCGGTGCGGCGGGAGAACTAGGGCCGCACCCGACGGGTGGGATTCGATGGGGCGGGGCCTCGGGCCTCCAGGGGGCGGGGCTTAGCGGGCCTTGGGCCGGATGCCGGTGAGAGGAAGAAGAGGGTGTGGGTGGGAACGTGTGGAAGTGTAGGAGGGGAAAACTGAGGAAAGGGGCGCATACTAGTGTAATTGTATTGGCCTGTGAACACGCATGCCTGTTGATGAGGGTCGGACAAAGACTTTAATTTGCATCTCCAGTGTCCCACGCAACTTGTAGGAATTTCAAGTGCACAAGTTGGGTGGATTTACAAGTGAGGGGGGAGGAACGTGTCATGGGCTACGGGAACGTGGAAGGGGAACAGACCTTCATGAAGTCCAGGACAGCCTTCAGCTTAGCCGGGAACCTCCCCATGCACCTGAGCAGCCCTCAACCCTCTCACAAACTGGAGTGCTCACAAGAATTGTGCTAGAGCCCATTGATAAAACTCTCCTTGTTTTTTTTCCCCCACAGGAGTTGTTTGTGGAGACCATAGCTAAAGATGCTTACTGCTGTGCTCAACAAGGAAAGAGGAAAACCCTCCAGAGGAGAGATTTGGGTTGAGTGTCGCTCCTGTATCTGGTTTCTGGGGGCAGACAAGGGAGGGCTGGGGAGGCTTCCTCTTTCACTGTTGGAGAAGGCATCCCCGTAAGGTGAGAGGGGCCGCAGGGTCTCTCGCTATGGTATTTTCTGTTGGACTGCCACAGTACCAGAAAGCCCTGCCTTTCAGTCTCTCTGCTTTGGGTTGAGGGGTGGTGGGGCAGAGAATGAAAGGAATCTAGGTGTTGCCAAAGCTGACTAGACCCCTTTATATCTTCTGCCCTATTGTACCAGGCTGGACATTTCTTTCTGTCTTAGAAACTGGGGGTTTGATTTCGGACTCTTCTTTCTAGCTGGTAACCCTCACACGCTCTCTTGCTGTATTGTTGCCAGACTTTTCTCTGATGACATTCAGAACAGAGAGGTTACCCCCACTGAACAATGTTTAGCCAGGCTTTTCTTACTCTTGCAAAGAGACAGCTGATAGGTAAGGTGGGGTGGTGGAGTAGAAATGGATCTCACAGCAAGGGACACATTTTATAAACACTCATTTGCATAAAGCTTCATGCCCCTCACTGTGTAGGTTGTACTTTTTTTTAAGAGGCTGAGGTCCAAATGACCAGAGTTGGTCAGGTGACCCTTTACTTTGTGTTTCAGATAATGCAATAGAAGCTGTGGATGAATTTGCTTTTCTGGAAGGTGAGTTCTCTATCAATGGGTAATTGTTTCCATCTGCCTTCCCCTTGCTAATGATCTGAGTTCAAAACTTTATAAAATTGATGCCTGCTGCTGCATTGTGTAGGGATAATTCTTCCTTCCTACTTCCTGTTCAGATAGGAAAAACTAACTTGCTAAGTCTGGTGAGATTTCACAATTCTAATTGCAATTCCCTTAGGCAATTAAAATTTCTTCTGGCAAATTGCTAACCATAAAAAACGGGATGGGTTATAAAATCCCCAGTGGAATTAGGTGAATTTAGAAGTTTGATTCCCACTTTGATCTCCATCCTTAGATATAAATCTTCTCTCTTGTCATTAATGCCAGAGATCAGAAACAATTGCCCACATTTAAAGGGTTACTACTAGTTACTTCTTCATCGTCAGCAGTCTGTGTAAAGTGATTATTTTGCTGCAGGTTGATTCTCTACTTGCCTGTATCTATTTGTTCTTAGGAATTTTAGATTAACTCATGTCCTAACTAAATCTTGTCATTTCAATAGAAAATACTTTAAATAGCTCTTTTTAGCTACTTTGTCTCAGAGCTGGTTTTCCAACTAAATTCCTAAATCTAATCAGCTTACTCTTCTCTACATGTACCAATTGAATAGTTTTGCAAGACATAGGCCTTCAGCTCATTCTCACCCTTGTCACACCTGGATGGTCTCATTATCTCCTTCAAGCCTCATTACCTTCAGAAATCTTTTCTTGTATTTTTTTCACTATTTTTACTCCTTTGTTCTGCAACTTTGATCAACCTAGGCCTCTGGCCCTTTTGATACAGTCTTTTAAATGTCTTTTTAGATACAGTTCCATAGCCAACTTTAAGCCCAAGTTATTGAATATTCTCCAAATGTGTAGATTTTAAGCCACTTCTGCTTACTCATATTTCTTAAAAATAATGTGCTGCCTCTTGTGGCTGACTTCCTGTTGGCTTTCCAATCAAAAGTGTTTGGAGTTTGATTAAAAATAAAAAAATCATTGACTTGTTTTTTTTTAATTTTGGTATCGTTAATATAAAATCACATGAGCAACATTTTGGTTACTAGATTCCCCCCATTATCAAGTCTCCACCACATACCCCATTGCACACACTGTCCATCAGCGTAGTGAGATGCTATAGAGTTACTACTCGTCTTCTCTGTTATATACTGCCTTCCCCGTGCCCCCCCCACTATGTTAGTGTGCTAATCGTAATGCCCCTTATTCCTCTTCTCCCTCCCTTCGTACCCACCCTCCATAGTCCCTTTCCCGTTGGTAACTGTTAGTCCATTCTTGGGTTCTGTGAGTCTGCTGTTGTTTTGTTCTTTCGGTTTTTGCTTTGTTCTTGTGCTCCACAGATGATTGAAATCATTTGATACTTGTCTTTCTCCACCTGACTTATTTCACTAAGCATAATACCCTCCAGCTCCATCCATGTTGTTACAAATGGTAGGGTTTGTTTTCTTCTTATAGCTGAATAATATTCCATTGTGTACATTACCACATCTTCTTAATCCATTCACCTACTGATGGACACTTAGGTTGCTTCCATTTCTTGGCTATTGTAAATAGTGCTGCGATAAACATAGGGGTGCATCTGTCTTTTTCAAACTGGGCTGCTGCATTCTTAGGGTAAATTCCTAGGAGTGGGATTCCTGGGTCAAATGGTATTTCTATTTTGAGTTTTTTGAGGAACCTCCATACTGCTTTCCACAGTGGTTGAACTAGTTTACCTTCCCACCAGCAGTGTAGGAGGGTTCCCCTTTCTCCGCATCCTCGCCAGCATTTGTTGTTCCTAGTCTTCTATGTTGGCCATCCTAACTGGTGTGAGGTGGCATCTCATTGTGGTTTTAATTTGCATTTCTCTGATGATTAGCGATGTGGAGCATCTTTTCATGTACCTGTTGGCCATCTGAATTTCTTCTTTGGAGAAGTGTCTGTTCATATCCTCTGGCCATTTTTTAATAGGGTTATTGCTTTTTGGGTGTAGAGGCGTGTGAGTTCCTTATATATTTTGGATGTTAAGCCCTTGTCGGATATGTTACAAATATATTCTCCCATACTGTAGGATGCCTTTTTGTTCTGCTGATGGTGTACTTTGCTGTACAGAAGCTACATCATTGATTTTTAATTACCAGCTTTTCAAGGAGATGAGCAATATTATCAAATTTGTATTTAAAAAATAACACTACACACCTGCGAATGATAAACTGGAGGAGGGCGGGAATAGATGTGGCGCAATCTTTAACAGTTTTCCAATGGGGCCTGTACCATGGCATAGAACCAGGCTTGGATTTTAAATAAATGGCCATTTATTGAGTGGTAGATGTGCTTATTTTCTTCTTCTGATCCAATAATCTCAATACCTTAATCCCTCTTGCTCTGTCCTCCATTAGTAAACCTAAATTTTGGCCATTTTAGCTCCTGTGGATTTAATCAGTATTACTTTATACCTGGTAAAATAAATATTCTTATGTCTTTAGATGTGTATGTTCAAAGTAGACAATGGCTTTTTTTTCTTTTTAAATCAAGGCATTACGTATAACTATGCTTAAAAATCAGATAGGTATCTAATGGCTTATAATGAAATGCAGCTGCTTCCCTTCACTCTTTTGTCATTTCTGTTTTTCACTTTTCACTTATATTTCCAAGTAATACCCTTCATCCTTGATTTACCAACTGTAGATGTTATCTTTGACTGCTTGCTAGGGTAAATGAAGATGTGGCTAACTGTACTACTCCATAAATCCTTTCTCTCCTTTCTGATTTTTGGTACTTACATCATTTTTAGTTCCTTTGTTGCCTTTACAGTTTACATAACATACTAAAATATTTCTTTTGTGGACTCTCCACTCTGTAAAGTATGACATTAGTTCACTTTTCCCATTGTTTGCCCACTTCTAGCTCTTACTTTGTGACATCTGTTTGCACTTTGACACCGTCGAGGCTGATAACATTTTCATGTCACAATTAAATCTTGAATGCTTTATCTATAGATTGAGTGTATAAGTTGATAAACAGTACTGTGAACAGTCTTCCTCTACCCTTTCTGTCCTTTAATTCCTCCACAGATGCCCTCCCTCCAGGCAGCTGTTACATAGGTCTCTTGTGTGTATCTTCCGGATATTTTATGCAAATATGTTTACATATGTATATGTATTGTTTTCTAAACTTTTCTTGATGAAATGTACACAGAGAACAAATGTAACATCACTAAACAATGAAGTGAACATTATTATACCGCCACCTAGGTCAAAGGATAGAATATAGACTATTTATCACGTGTCTTTCCACCCCCTTCTGGACATAGCGATATCCTGAGTTTTTGGTAATTATTTCCTTGATTTTTTTAATAGTTTCACCACATAAGCAAGCATCCCCAAATGCTAGGATTTAGGTTGTTTTTTTTTTTTTAACTTTTAAAAATGGAGCCAAATCTTTTGTATTCATTGGTCAGCATATGTTCCACAGCTATTTTCTTTAGGTTAACGTATTAATGAGATTCATCTGTATGGTTGCACATATCTCTAGTTCATTTTCTTTGCTGTATGACATGCCATTGTGTATAGTTCCACAGCTGAACCATTTTTATGTGGGTATTTAGGTAACTTTTTTTGCCGTTACAAAGTTTTTTTGCTATTAATTTTCTGTGAACATCCTTGTACAAGTGTCTCTAGCATGTATTTTGTGTGTGTGTGTATATAAAATTTCTGGGACATAGGAAATGTATATCTCCATCTTTTATAGGTATTGCCAAACTTCCTGTGTACCAGATTCATATTTTTATGAACACTGCTTAATTCGCATAGCTCCGCACTCTCACCAACACTTAGGAATTATTAGTTTGATTTTTGCCAGTCTGGTAGGAATGTAAGTGATAATTGCAGCGTGCTTTTAATTTACATTTCCCTGATTACTGGTGACATCTTTTCATATGCATGCCCATTTTCTTTAGATATTTTGTCCTTTTTCTTATTGACTTAACGATAGTACATAAATAAATTCTGAATATGAATCTTTTTCAGGATATGAGAAGTAAATATCTTTTCCCGGTATATGACTTGACTTAACTCTTAGGATCTTTTGGTAAACGTGAGTTCTTAAGTAAAGATAGTCCATATATTAAGTTTTTCCTTTACAACTAGTACTGTTGGTGTCCTGTTTAAGACGTTTTTCCCTACCCCAAGGTTATGAAGATATTCTGCACAGCTAAAATCTTTATGGTCTTTTGTCTTTCATAAAACTGCAATTCACTTTTTATGTATCTGATGTAAGGGATCCAATTTAACTTTTTTCCTATTTAGATAGTCACTTTTCCATATCATTTTTTCTGCAGTGCTCTTTGTTATAAATCAGGGCTGTTCTGGTCTTTCTGTTCTCTCCTGTTGCTCTGTTGTGTCTATTCCCACGTCAGTACCATACTCTCTCCATTACAGTAGCTTACCTGAGAGCGAGTTTTCCCACCTTGTTCTTTAAGTGCTATTTGTGATTCTTTGCATTTTCATGTACATTTTAGAATTTGCATGTCAAATTCCACAAAAAAGGATACTGATTGGGATTGCATTGAATCTACACATTGCTTAGAAATGTTAATGTTATGTTTACAACAGTGAATCTTCTGGTCCAGGAACATGGTGTATTTCTCCATTTATTTAGATCTTTGTTGTTTTTTAAATAAAGCTTAAAAAAATTTTATCTGAAGAAATCATGACGTATTCTGTTAGATGCTTTCCTGTAAGTACTTACTATTTTTGATGCTATGGTTATCAGTATCTTTCTAAACAAAAATTTATTTCCCAAATGTTGCTGGTATATAGAAACATAACTGATTTTATATGTTAATTTTTGTCCCTAGCATTTTGCTCAACTCTAATGATTTATCTGTTGATTCTTTTGGATTTCCTTAATTACACAGTAATATCTGCCAATAATGACAATTTCGTGAAGTTCTCTTGGATAGACTCCAATATATCACTGATACATGTGTTGATAGCAGACATCCTGATTTTGCAGGGGAAGCTTTCAGTGTTTCTCCATTAATTATACTTAGTATAGGCTTTTTTGCAGATTAATTTTAACAGATTGCAAATGCTCCATCACTGTTTATAAGCGAGATTGGCATTTTTTTTTTTCATATTGATGTGGGCCTCGTACAGATTAGTTGGAGAATGTACCCTTTTAATCTGTGCTCTGGAAAACTTCGTAAGATGGGAATTGTTTCTTCTTTGAATGGTAGAATTCACCAGCAAAGCCATCTGTGCCTGGAATTTTCTTTGTGGGAAGATTTTTGATTGATCAATTTTTGGAATGGATTTAAGACCATTCTGGCTTTATTTTCTTGAAATAGTTTCCTGGGCACTTCCCCTACCATGAAGAGTTACAGTTTTTTGGGAGTTTGTACAGTTCATCTAAATTTCCAAATTTATTGGCATTAAGTTCTATGCAGTATTCTCTTACTACCTTTGTAATGTGTATAAGGTATTTATTAATGTCCTCTTTTTTATCCCTGGTATTATTAGTCTTTTTTTGAGGTTTTTCAATTTTCTTAGTCTTTTCAAAGAACCAGCTTTTGGCTTTGTTGATTCTTTCTAGTATGTATTTTTGTTTTGTTTCATTAGTTTCTGTTCATTACTATTTAAAAGTTTTTGCTTTGAATTTAATTTACCATTCTTTTCTAACTTCCTGACGTGGATCTTTCCTTTTTTTATGATAGACTTTTTTTTTACAATTTTATTTTGGTATCGTTAACCTACAATTACATGTGCAATATTATGGTGGTTAAACTACCCCCTTCATCAGGTCCCCCCCACCAACCCCATTACAGTCACTGTCCATCAGTGTAGTGAGATGCTATAGAGTCACTACTTGTCTTCTCTGAGTTGTACAGCCCTCCCCGTGCCCCCCCTACCTTATGTCTGCTAATCGTAATGCCCCTTTTCCCCCTTGTCCCTCCCTTCCCACCCATCTTCCCCAGTCCCTTTCCCTTTGGTAACTGTTAGTCTGTTCTTGGGTTCTGTGAGTCTGCTGCTGTTTTGTTCCTTCAGTTTTTTTCTTTGTTCTTATACTATGATAGACTTTTTAAAGGCCAATTTTAATAGTACTAGAAATCAATTTTGATAAAATATAAAGATTAAAAAAGATATAAAACCAGTGATATACCATATACCATATATCTATTGTAGAAAACTATTCTAGTTACTTTAAGTGAAAAGAACTTTTAAAAAAAAATTAAGTTATAATTGACATACAGCATATTAGTTTCAGATGTACAACATAATGACTCAATATTTTTATATATTGTGAAATGATCACCACATTAAGTCTTAATTATCACTTGTCGTCTTGCATAGTTACAAAATTATTTTTCTTTTGAGGCCTTTTAAAATTTATTCCCTTAGCAACTTTGAAATAAGCAATACAGCATTAACTATACTCATGTTGCTGTTCATTACATTGCTAGGACTTATTTTATAATTGGAAGTTTGTACCTTTTGACCCTCTTCATCCATCTTGCCCACTCCCCACTCCATAGATCTTTTATTTATAGCCTTTCTTTTTCTCTACTGTATACGTTTTAAGTTACAAGTTTTCCACTTGATATTATTTTAGCTGTCTGCTTTTAAGATTTTCTTTTTGTCTTTGATTTTTGTGCAGTTTCACTCTGATGTACAGTTAATGGATCCTAAAATCCCATTTTGTTGAGAATGAAGGTAAAGGTAGTAACATTAGGCTCTGATGACTTACAAACGCATGTAGTAATTGGTATAGTAACAAAAGAATAGACTATATAATTTTCAAACTGATAGAGGCAAAAATGGAATAATAAATTACACTCAAAAACAGAGCAGAAAGTGGAAAGAAATCAGAGGAGTTTCTCAGCTGTCCTTTGGATTGGCAGGTGCCCTCGGGGCAGAAGCTTTGGATTTGCCTTTTCTTGATGTCTCTTCGACGCTTAAGGGATTTTCTGTTAAAAAATATTTCTGTCAGTTTTATCAGTTCGTTACAGCAGGAATTTGCCATTATCAAAAGTAGAGGCTTTATTTTAAAAATTAGAGTTATTTTTGCTTTTTCTTCTTATATGTTCTTTTCCCTGAATTATCTGTTTTATTCTAGGTGTTTTTTTTTTTAAGTAAATTTTTATCCTTCCTTGGCACTGTAGACTCTCTTCAGATGACTGTAATTTTCATTCTGTGTGAGAATGAGAACCTAGAAGGCTGTGTGGAAGCTGTGTGTCTATGTATGAGAAGGCAGTTTTTGCCGGACAGTCTTTCTTTAGGGTAGGCAGAGGTGGGACTAGATATTTGCTGGGGGCCCCCAAAGGCCAGATGCAGAAAGCTTTACTGCATTGAGCTGGTATTTTCAGAAGCTACTTTAGTTTTCCAGATAATTTAGTTTACTAGAGGAGAACCCTCTGATTTTTTTTTCTTTTTCAATTTAGGCTTAAATGCTTGTCTTCTGGTAAGGCTGCATGTAGGGAGGGTCGTTGGGAGATGGGGCCAACCGTTTCTTAGATAGACCATGGAGTCATTGACCCTTTTTAGTCTTGCATCGCTTTCTGTCATTCCTGGTATCCGAGTCTGGAGCCTCTCCATTGTTCTTTAGGCAGATGGGCCCCATCTCTGCTGTAGCCCACTTTATGTTCATTCTAGGTTCATTTTTCCCTGTTTATAAACATACTTTGATCAGATTTCTTTTATTTAACTTTTTTTTAAATCTCGTAACTGCTGATGTGCCCCATCCCCAAATTCTTTTTGTAGGTTTATACCTTTCTTAACCCTTTTTTCTTTTGAATGGAATCTTGGATGGGAGCCATGTAAACTTGTGGTCTCTGTCTCCCATCTTGAACTGGAACTTTCTCAAAAGATTGTAAACCCTCAGCTTAGAAAATTAACCTTGTTTATTTCATGTCACTCACCCTTTAGATGATGGTCTCCACAAGTGCTCAGTAATGAACACAACTTCTTAGCCCCTTTTTCACTTCTAATTCTAACTGTCCAGACCAGTATGCTTAATTCCTAAATGCTCACACTCTGTAATGACATGTTTTGCCCTGAAGATCTTTTTGATGAATATTCCTCAAAACCAGTATTTGGTCTTAGACTACCAATACCAAAGCAGCTTCCACTTAACGTTGTTCAGCTTGTTACATTCATCCAGTTCTTGAGGAGCCTTGCTTTACACATTGCTCTTTGTGTTTATAGGTACTTTGGATTGATTGCTAAGCTGGGCAGTTGTGTGAGCCCTCACCTGCATCCTTCAGCTAGCCCCTCTCCTGCAGGACTCAGTTTTGAAGAACAGTTTTTGGAATATTGCACTTACACACTTTGCTGTTCTACCTTTACCTAAGCTGGGATAAGCAGAAATCCACCTGTCAGCTTTTCTCTCTGAGGCCTTCCACTATTTGAGTCTTCCATTTCAGGCCTGTGTGCAGCTGCCGCTTCAGGCAGAGAGAAAGAAATGGAATTGTATAGGTTGCTTAATGAACAATGAACAGAATAAAGGTCTCTGATCACTTTGAAACCAGTATGTTTTATAACCTTGCTTTTGTTCTTACCCCTGTGACTGGAGAGCCGCCTGCCCAGTTACAGACCTTCCATCTTCTCTGCCAGCCACTGTAAGCCTCAGTCTTTTCATTTGTTTACTCTTTGTTTTTCCAACATGTCACCAGAATGTGATTTCAGAATTTATGGGATGCCACTTAAGGTCTTCAGAAGTTCAAATAAATGTGATCTTAGATTTAAAACCTGTTAAAATTCTTTAACAGCTATATTGAGATATATTCATTTGCCATATAGTTCACCCATTTAAAGTGTACATTTCAACAGTTTTTAGTATATTTACAGATATATGCATCTGTGACCACAGTCTGTTTGAGAACATCTTTATGTTAATGGAATCGTACAATATGTGGTATATTTTGTCTGGCTTCTTTAATTTAGATAATCTTCTCAAGGTTTACATTATAGCATATATCAGTAGCCATTCATTTATTTTTTAAATTTTGATAAAAAATATATAAAATTCACTGTTTTAACCATTTTTAAGATTACAGTTTTGTGGCATTAAGTATATTCATGTTGTACAGCCATCACCATCATCTAGCTCCAGAATATTTTTCATCTTCTCAAACTGCAGCTGAACCCATTGAGATCCCTTTTCTTTCCTCCCCTGGGTTCTGGCTAAGTTTTGTTTGTTGAGGGAAGGTGTGGGTGACATAGCAGGAAGGAAGCAGAATACTTAGAAAGTAGTAGTTAAGGAAAGCCATCAGGAAGCCTTGGACAGTAGGTCTTAAGTATTTTTGGAACATGAATTGAAAATATAAAGTCTGCAGATCTTCCTAGAAAAGTGCACATATGCTCAGTTCTTTAATTTTATAAAGGTTTTTAAATAACTTTTTTAAAAAGTTCTTTTTAGAAAGTTTACGTATTTTCTTTTAGAATAGTATTGATTTACTATTGAAGAGTTGCAAAGATAGTACAGAGTTCTTGTATGTGCCTCATGTTAACACTGTTAACATCTTACTAAGAAACTGACATTTGTATGTTACTGTTAACTCCAGACTTTATTTGGATTTCTCCAGTTTTCCCATTAAGGCATTTTTCTATTCCAAAATCCAGTCCAGGGCACTACACTGCATGTACTTATGTCTCCCAAGTCTCCCGTGGTCTGTGATAATTTCTCAGTCTTCCCTCATTTTTCATGACCTTGACAGCCTTCGGTAGTATTTGTAAGGTATCTTGTAGAATGTCCACCAACATGAGCTTGTGTGTTTTTCTCTTGTAGCCACATAACTCTACATATAATTTCAGGAGTTAGGTAGACCTTTGAAGCCCTTCACGGGCCTCCTACTATTACTAAAAATGGAAATTTGCTGGTGTTTTTAAGGTAAACTCAAAGTAGAGGTTTCAACCCATTAATGGGACATGAAATCAATGTAGTGTGTTGTCACTTGCATTTTTAAATACATAAAAACCTCAGTGTTAAGTAAGGGTAAGCATTTTAATTTTTGTTTCATTTGTGTGTATGTAGTAGGTCTTTGTGTAAAGTGTATGTACTGGACAGAATTTTGGCCCCCAAGATCTTTGCTCCTGGTGTTATGCCTGTGAATATGTTATATTACGTGGTAAAATGGATGTTGTAGATGTAATTAGGATTAGTAGTCAGTTGACTCTAAAGTAGATTTTTCTGGATATATGGGGCAGGTCAAAAGTAATCCCATGAACCCTTAAAAGCAGAGCTCTCCTGGCTGAGGGTAGAATGGGAAGTTACGGAGATGGTGGCAGAAGAGGGCGTCAGAAAGATTTGAAGTGCGAGAAGGATTCAACTCGTTGTTTGCTGTCTTTAACGCTGGAGAGGGCCATGAACCGAGAAATGTGGGCAGCCTTTACGAGCTGAGAACAACCTCCGGCTGACAGCCAAAAAGGTGATGACCTCAGTCCCAAACTGCATTGAATGGTCTTCTGCCAGTATGGTCTTGGAAAGGGATTTTCTCCTAGAGCGTCCAGATGGAGCCCTGGCCAGTTGACACCTTCCCTTTGGCCTTGTGAGACCCTGACCAGAGCATCTCGCCACACTGCAGACTTCTGGCCTGCAGAACTAAGATGATGATACGAGTGTTGTTTTAAGCTGCCAGGTTTGTGGTAATAATATCATTCCTGAGGGTCAAGGTACAAACGCTGGAAATACGGCTGTAGCAGGAGGATCCTGGGCGGGGCTCAGGAGGCATCAGGTCTCCCTTGCTGCTCCCACGACCTTAGATGAAACTGTATCAGTTGCTTACCTTTCCTGTGAAGGAACCTGAGGGGGTTATTCTAAAGTTTCTACATGTGATGCATTTTTCTTTTATGAATTGTTTATTTGGCAATATTTACTCCTTTTAGTGTACAGTTCTATGAGTTTTGATAAATTCATATAATTACCATCTTGATGAAGGTAGAGAATACTGATATCATCACAAAAATTCCCTCATATTATTGCCTTTTAAAAGTTCTCTCCCACTCCATCCCATAGTCCCTGGCCAACACTGGTCTGTTTATTTCCCCTATAGCGTTCTTGTCTTTATACATGAAACTATACAGTAGTTAGACTTTTGGGTCTGGCTTCCCTAACTTAGCATAATGCATTTGAGATTCATATGTGTTCTGTGTATCAGTAGTTTGTTCCTTTTTTTTTTTTTTTTTTTTTGCTGAGTAGTATTCCTTATATGGAAAGTATGTAGTACACTTTGTTTATCCATCCCCAGTTGAGGTTGGGTTTCCAGTTTTTGGTGATGATGAGTAAAGCTCTGTAAACATTTTCTTTTTTAAAAAAATTTTTTATTAAGGTATTACTGATATACACTCTTTTGAAGGTTTCACATGAAAAAACAATGTGGTTGCTACATTTACCCATATTATCAGGTCCCCACCCACACCCCAATGCAGTCACTGTCCATCAGTGTAGTAAGATGCCACAGATTCACTGTTTGCCTTCTCTGTGCTACACTTGTAAACATTTTCATATAGATTTTTGTACATAAGTTTTCATTTCTCTTGGGTAAATACAAGGCATGAGAATGCTAGATCTTATTGTAAATACATGTATTTTAAAGAAACTACCCAAATGTTTTCCAAAATGGCTGTACTATTTTGCATTTATACCAGCACTGTTTGAATATTTCAGTTTTTCTGCATCCTTGCTAGCACTTGCTAGCACAAAAAAATTTAAAACACAGTTTTTAGCTTTTCTAATAGGTGTATAGTGGTATAGATATAATTTGCATTTCCCTAATGACTAGTATGTTAAGCATCTTTTTCATGCGCTTATCTGTCACTGTATTACTTCTCTAGTAACATGTCCTCATCTTTTTCCTATTTTTTAAAAATGAAAGTATAGTTGACATACAGTATTACTTGTTTCTTATTGGGTTGGTTTTTTAATTATTGAGTTTTCAGAGTTATTTATGTATTATGGCTACTAGTCCTTTATCAGATATGTTAGGCAAATATTTTCTCCTAGTCCTATATGACATGATCTATTAGTAGGCACTCTCATTATTCATTATTCCTACTTCACAGAGGAGGAAATAAGCTCAGAGATGTAAGAGCCAGCTAAGTACTGAACTGTGACTTCATGATTTCAGTGGCCAAATGTTCTAGGAATGACCTGTGTCCAGCCACAGGATCTATCTAGCTTATCTACACAGGGGTCACTGTGCCCAGGTAGGTGGGAAAAGTTGCCTTTTTATCTTTGAGCTCTTTATCTCACATCTGGTACCTTGAAGAAGGCACCATATTGAGGTAGAATGAGCATAGAATCTGGGGCAATAGATGTGAGTTAACTCACTCTGCTCTTCCCTAGCTGTTTAGCATTGGGGAGGACACTCAACCTTCCTAGGCCACCATTTCTCTAAAATGAGGAAGGGAACATAATAATAGAGGATATGCTTGGAGCATCCATTGTGTACCAAGCACTCTACATGCAGATCTCATTTGCATTTCCCAGCAACCTTATGCCATACATACCTTTGTTACCTTCGTTTTACAGATGAGCAAACAGGCCTACACCCAGGGTCGCACATGCAATGCAATTGGGATTAGAGCTGGGGTTTGAATTCAGCCAATGTGAGTCCCAGAGACTGTATTCTTGGCTACATAGCTACACTGACGATCTCTGATATCCCCAAAAGCTTTCAAAAGCAACATTACAAGACCTGCGTGGGGGTTGCCTGTGTCGGGCTCCTGCTGTGAGGATTTACCACAAGGCCATGTCAAATGACTTCTTCAAGCCTTTGTTGGTGGTAGCAAATGAAGTAGCCAGCAGCTAGCTGGCCATCTTACGTCATCATTGCTCTCTCTGTGACTTTCTCCAGTTAGCAAATGGCCTGAGGCCTGCAGTGTCATCCCCTCCAAGGCAGATTGCCCAAAACAAAATCTAGCCATGCCCCCAGATCTCTTGTTTCTCCAGGGCAAATTACAAGTATACAGAACTAGTTACTGGCCAATAATTAACCAAGATAATGACAAATTCTCTTTGGAGAGTATTGTGTGTGTGTGTGTGTTTCCCTAGGATGCGATGTGCATGTATCACATGTATTAAGGTCAACATTTAAAATGTCACTGCAGTAAAATGAAACAATCACCTGTTCTATGACCCAGTACCTTCTTAGGCTCAAAGGACATGAAAACATGTCCACAAAAAGAATTAAACATGGGTGTTTGTAATAGTTTTATTTTTAATAGCCTAGGTGCCTATCAACATGTGAATGGGTAAATATCCTGGTATATTCACAAGATAAAATACTACTTAGCCATAAAGAGGAATGAACTACTGATATATTCACTAACAACATGGATAAACCTCAAAATAACTAGGCTTAGTGAAAGCTTTACAGGAAAGAGTAATACTGTGTTCTCCCATTTATATGCAGCCCTAGAACAGGCAAAATTAGCTCATGGTGGAAAAAAATCAGAACAGTGGTTGTTTGGGGATGGAGGTGGGAATTCGCTGGGAAGGGGCATGAGGGAATTTTCTGTGTTTTCTCTCTTGATAGGGGTGTGGGTTACAGGGATGTTAGTGTTTGTCAAAACTCAGCAAGTGGTACACTTAAGATGCTTACAGTTCAGTGTAAATTTTACCTTAAAAAGAGCCCATGAACAAATTTTGTATTCTAGTTAATAATGTACATACTGAAGTGTTTAGGGATAAAATGTAAAGATAATTACAACTTACTTAAAAATGCATTAAAAATAAGGTGGATTGGTGACAGAGATGTGATAAGTAGAGCTAAATGTTAACAGTGACAGAATCTGGATGGTGAGTCGACTTATCTTTTTGAAAATGTTCTCAACAAAATGTTGGGAGAATTAAAGACCATAGCAATTCCACGAGAGTTAGAGTGAAAATGGAAGAGATAGAGGGGAGCCAAAGGTCCAGTCCACCACTCATTTGTGCAGCACAGGCCCCGAGATGAGTGAGATCCACTGAGGTCATGCAGGAAATGAAAAAATGGGAGGAGAGCCTCTCGGAAGTCGATTTCTGTAATCCAAGTGAGTATCTTAGTGATCCATTAATAGAGAGTCAAAGTGGTGAGTGGGAGAAAGAAAAGTTATATTCCAAACAGAGGAAATAAGGTCAAAGCACCTATTCACCCACAGTGCAAGGGCAGCCATCTCCCAGACCTCAGGGGCGCCCGCCCTGAAGGCTCCCCTGAAGGCTTCCATTGCCTCCAGAAGAGGTGGCCACGGCTGGTGCTTATAGCCCCTCTTGTGGAACAGTGGCTCTCAGTTACAGGTGGATGAGTTGAGAGATCATTCAGAAATGACTTGTTACTAATAATAGTTATCATTGACCTTGAAAGTAATTTATTGGAGTGGATTTAAAGCTTTTCCTAGATAAGCCCTTCTCACATACAGTCTAATGTACTCGCTCAGTGGGAGCTAATGGCTACTGTTCAAGCTGGCTCAGTGGGAATCACACGTCCTACAGAGCATCAGGTGAGTGAACAGCCCCAGCCATACGTCTCCTGATGGAAATTCAGATTGGAAACTACTGATTTAAACACTAGTTCCAACACTTGACCATGTATGAGATTCATCTGTGGCATTTGTTAAAAATGCAAATTTCTGGACCCTATCATCCCTGGCTTCATGAATCAGAATCTTAGTGGAGCTCCAAGAATCTCTTACTTTTAAACACATTCCCCAGGTTAATATCCTAGAACTGGTCTACAGACTTCTGGTCTACAGGCATATGTAAATCTTGCTCCTGAGGTCAGGAGAGCATAAAGTATGAATGTAGAATGTCTGGAATAGAAAGTAAGTGAAGGAAAACAATCACCACCCTTTTTAAAGAAGTAAGAGGGGAAAACCAGATTTTATAGGTCATTTGGTGAGGGTCCTGGATCAAGGAAAAGACTGGACACAGAGATGCGGAGGATTCAAACCAAAGGAGGGCCCCAGCCAGACTGCAAAGCTGTGTGTTCCACCTATTCACTGCATTTGGAATCCCAGCTTATCAACACTCCTTGTGTGCTGTCCTCTTGATGCTCAGATCCTGGCTCATGGGTCTTTCATACATTTCTGTTAAACTGATTTATCGTTAGTAAAGTAGTTGCCGTCATGGTAAAAAGAGGCCCTGGGATGCTGGCATAAAGCCTCAGGTGGCTTAAGAATTTAGAGACTCCTGCATTCCTGGGCCACAATCAGCAGCGGGAGGCTGACACCCCCAAGCCCTGGTGAATGCAGCCACTCTTAGACCACCACTTGGGAAAAGTGCTCTCTTCAGCCAAATCAGGGTAAGACTGTGACTAAGGAATTTCCTCTGAGTTTTCTGAGAAATGACGATTATACTTCCCTGTGCATTTATGCCCAGAAACCTCCCAACCTCTCTCCAAACAGTGTACTGATTGCAATACAGTTCTCACGTCTCTTTCGCTGTGGGCTACTGAACGTTAGAAATGTGTTGTCCCTGCTTGGAAGATCTGGTGCAGTGCAAAGGAAACAGTGTGAGGCTCTGCTCAGAATCCCATGCCCAAAACCCTTTACTCATAATAATGTGCTCTGGTATGTGAGCTATGGTGGAGTCTCTCCAAGAGTTTGGAAATAAGAGGTAGGGCGATTGCTGTCTGAAAGTGGAACCTCAAAGTCAAGCACTTCAGAGGCTGAATTGCTCACAGACTCAACTAGACCTAATCAAATATATCTAGTAGAATTTGTCAGTCCATGGGGCACTGGTCAGTTATGAAATTGAGGAATGAACCCTGAATTACGCTGGTAGGGCCCATTCCACACTAGGTAGGGTAGCTTGAGCCTTAGCCAATGCCTCTGAGTACTGCTGGTCCTACTGACCAGACTTGTCGGCCTCTCCCATTCAGGTGCCTTCAAAACACCGGAATTATATATCCAACTCCCTTTGTTGTGAGCCCACCTTCTCCAAGTGGCAGTCTGAAGCTGATGTGGCTTTCCAGGTCGCTCTGCCCCAGGGAGACAAGGCGCCGGTCATGGGGATTTGGGCTGCTGCCGTTCACTGTGATGGTGATTTCTCTTTCTGAATACGTAGGGCCATTTCCAGCTATTGTCTATTCCTGTTGCCTCATGGTAGAGAGATGAGGGTGTGGTGGGCGTACACACGGGGAGTAGTTCAGTCCTTGTAAGAGTTGTTCCATGTTGTAGATTATCGAGTTGCCAAGCAAGGAATGAACAGGGGACATACACAAGGGGTGTGTTCGTGGAAAATTGTGTATGGCCAGAAAAAACATTGAAAGAAAATCTCCATAGAAATTATACAGAAGGGAATTGAGGCATTTTGATCACTTATGGGAGAATCTATAGGCTGCATTATTCCCACATTTATAAAATTCTATAAATATTTCAAGGTGTCAAATGTGAAGATGGAAGAAGAGAGAAGGCTGTAGAATCAGAAGGTGAACTGCACAGGTCAAGGGTGTGGGACATTGTGGACCAGGGCTGAAATAATCAGAACATAAATGTCCAGTCTGTATTAGGGTAAAAGCTAATCTGCTATAACAAATGTGCCCCCAAGCAAGCTGGCAAATCCAGTAGAAGTTTATTTCTCTTCCATGTAACAATTTAACTGGACGAGATTTGCAGGGCAGCTCTGTTCTGTGGGGTCCTTCTGGACCCAGGCTTCTCCCATCTTACTGCTTTGTCATGTCCTATGAATAGTACCAGTACTGTCCAGTAGAACTTTTTGTGATGATGGAAATGTTCTAATCCATGGTGTACAGTATGGTATCCACCAGCCATATGTGGCTGTTGAAATGTGCCTAGTGTGATGGGGGAACTAAATTTTTAATTTTACTTAATTTAAGTTTAACCACAGGTGTCTAGTGGTTACTCAGTTTGACAGAGCAACGCCAGATCAAGCTAGGTGGTCTCTAAGCCCAGTTCCACTTCACAGGAAGGGCTCATCTTTAAGTTGGAAAGGACCCAGAAGTTGCATACATTACTTCAGCTGAAATGCCATTTGTCCATACTTAGTCAGCTGGCCTTATGTAGGATAGTGAGGAAATACTGTTTCTGTGTAGGGGGCCACGTGCCCAGGTATGACACTATTATTATGATCAAGTGATGGACAGATCTTGATGGAAATCTAGATGTCCCAGTCACAGCATCTCATCTCGCCACTCTTAACCGGGGCACAGTGAGCGCATTAACATTTCTAAACCTTGGCAATAGTAATGGCCAGTACTCCATAGATTATTGTGAGGAGCAGAATGAAATGATGCTAGCAAAGCCCTCAGCACTGCTGGGCACAAAGCAGTGAGTCAGCATGAGGCATAGTCACTGCAGCTTTTGGCAGCTCGTGTCAGCCTTCAGCAATGCTTACTGAGTGTTAAAGCCCTTTCTGTTATGAATGCGGCTCACCTATGTTAACACAAGCTTTAAGAAGTGAGGGCTCTTTCAAATGCACGTAAAGGAAATGCCTTACATGGAGATGTGTCTGCATCTCAGACACTGAGATTGATTAATGCGAGTTTGCTCCTGAGATAAAGGTTCATTTTGATGTGCGGACAATCCCAGTTTCTTAGCCTGACACATTCTCACTGTGATTATCAAAATCATCATGAAGGATCACTTTGGAGATGCTAGAGAGCTTTTAGCCTAGACAGATAACATGTCCTTTTCACTGCCCCTGCTACTAATAGAGTCTGGTACATCAACGGAGAAACATGCTTTTAAAAAGATGTCTGCACCTGTCACTGTTTTCTTGACGAGTGGATAATGAGCACATCTCTACCTTACTAGAGAAGATAAAAAGAGACTGACCAGGGGCAGTGAGAGTTGAAGAAATCATCTGTCTTCATCTTAGGGATGTCACACCAGAGTGTCATGGAGCAGAGATCAACATTTGTTTTTTTGCATTACACGAGTAAAGATATTTAATTCCCTGAAGCTTCTTAATGCGTTTTAAAGAAATGCATCATTTTGGAGTAAACAATTGTGAAACCGTTTCCAAAGCAATGGGCAATGGTTTTCATCTGCCTTACCTGCTAAAAGAAACTGTGCCTTTGGTGCTTTGAAATAGTAAAATACTCCCCAGAGAAATGCTGGGTGAACATCCTGGGAATAATTTTAGAATTCCTCCTCTTGGCACTGTTACTATATGGTGCATGCAAAAAACAAGAAGCTAAATGGACTTTTCTCCTAATTGTCATTCCTAATTGTAACACGAAGCATGGTGATTTCATGGAACAGTTTGTGAAAGTGAAAAGGTCTGTAAATCAGAATGTGTGTCCTAGTAGAGAAAAATGTCAGATGTAAGAGAATCGAGGAGAGAATATTCCAGGGAGTTCATTGTCATGGCAAACCTTCAAGCTTAGAGCTCAGGTGATAGACTGTGCCTAAAAGCAGACACTTGGGCACAAGGGGAACCCTAAGCTGTTGGCACTGGGACACAGGAAGAAGAGACTGAATATGCCAGCAGGTGCTAGCAAGTCAGTATTTGTGCCCATAAGGATGAGGCGAGGCCTTGATGATGGTAGTGGGCCCTGATGTGCAGGAATGTGGCCCGGGCCCTAGAGGGCTCGAGAGGCTGAACAGACATGCCCACGGAAAAATTTTGCTGTGAGACACTGAGAACTCAATGCTTCACAGCTGATGTAAGCAGGGGGAGACAGTGCTGACTTCTACTCATTATTTTTTTTATTGTGTTTTTCTTTTATAAAAAAGTTTGCAGAAAAATGTGAACAGTTGGCAAATTAAAAAGAACATAGTCGCAAATCAAATTGTAGCAGATCTTGTGATTTTGACCTTTCCTTCCCCATTCCCTTGCCACCTTAAACGGATAAAACAACATAACACATATAGAAAATCCTGACAAGACCACATTAATGAAAAGTGATTTCCCTTCCCTCCCAGTACCCTCAAAAAAGCCACTTATTTTCATAGCACAATCAATGAAATACCAGTTTTTCCAGCTCATCAATTTCCCTTATATATGTTTCCTTCCAAAACCAAATGTTTCTTATTATTTTGCTTTAGAGGGTTACTTTCACTGGCTTTCATTTCTTTTCTTATTTTTTTTATTCTTTATTTTGGTATCATTAATCTACAATTACATGTGCGATATTATGGTGATTAAACTACCCCCTTCAAGAGGTCCCCCCCACCAACCCCATTACAGTCACTGTCCATCAGCATAGTGAGATGCTATAGAATCACTACTTGTCTTCTCTGAGTTGTACAGCCCTCCCCGTGCCCCCCCTAACCTTACGTCTGCTAATCGTAAGGCCCCTTTTTCCCCCTTATCCCTCCCTTCCCACCCATCCTCCCCAGTCCCTTCCCTTTGGTAACTATTAGTCCGTTCTTGGGTTCTGAGAGTCTGCTGCTGTTTTGTTCCTTCAGTTTTTTTCTTTGTTCTTATGCTCCACATATGAATGAAATCATTTGATACTTGTCTTTTTCAGCTTGGCTTATTTCACTGAGCATAATACCCTCCAGCTCCATCCATGTTGCAAATGGTAGGATTTGTTTTCTTCTTATGGCTGAATAATATTCCATTGTGTGTATGTAGCACATCTTAATCCATTCATCTACTGATGGACACTTAGGTTGCTTCCATTTCTTGGCTATTGTAAATAGTGCTGCAATAAACATAGGGGAGCATATGTCTTTTTCAAACTGGGCTGCTGCATTCTTAGGGTAAATTCCTAGGAGTGGAATTCCTGGGTCAAATGGTATTTCTATTTTGAGTTTTTTGAGGAACCTCCATACTGCTTTCCACAATGGTTGAACTAATTTGCATTCCCACCAGCAGTGTGGGAGGGTTCCCTTTTCTCCACATCCTCGCCAGCATTTGTTGTTGTTTGTGTTTTGGATGTTGGCCATCCTCACTGGTGTGAGCTGATATCTCATTGTGGTTTTAATCTGCATTTCTCTGATGTTTAGCGATGTGGAGCATCTTTTCATGTGCCTGTTGGCCATCTGAATTTCTTCTTTGGAAAAGTGTCTATTCATGTCCTCTGCCCATTTCTTAATTGGATTATTTGCTTTTTGTTTGTTGAGGTGTGTGAGTTCTTTGTATATTTTGGATGTCAACCCCTTATCGGATACATCATTTATGAATATATTCTCCCATACTGTAGGATGTCTTTTTGTTCTACTGATGGTGTCCTTTGCTGTACAGAAGCTTTTCGGCTTGATATAGTCCCACTTGTTCATTTTTGCTTTTGTTTCCCTTGCCTGGGGAGATATGTTCATGAAGAAGTCACTCATGTTTATGTCCAAGAGATTTTTGCCTATGTTTTTTTCTAAGAGTTTTATGGTTTCATGACTTACATTCAGGTCTTTGATCCACCTTGAGTTTACCTTTGTGTATGGGGCTACACAGTAGTCCAGTTTCATTCTCTTACATGTAGCTGTCCAGTTTTTCCAACACCAGCTGCTGAAGAGGCTGTCATCTCTCCATTGTATATCCAAGGCTCCTTTATCAAATATTAATTGACTGTAGGTGTTTGGGTTAATGTTTGGATTTTGTATTCTGTACCACTGGTCTGTGGGTCTGTTTTTGTGCCAATACCAAATTGTCTTGATTACTGTGGCTTTGTAGTAGAGCTTGAAGTCAGGGAGTGTAATTCCCCCTGTTTAATTCCTCCTTCTCAGGATTGCTTTGGCTATTCAGGGTCTTTTATGGTTCCATATGAATTTTAGAATGATTTGTTCCAGTTCATTGAAGAAAGCTGTTGGTAGTTTGACAGGGATTGCGTTGAATCTTTAGATTGCTTTAGGTAGTATAGCCATTTTGACAATGTTTATTCTTCCTAGCCAAGAGCATGGGATGCATTTCCATTTGTTAGTGTCCTCTTTAATTTCTCCTAGGAGTGTCTTGTAGTTTTCAGAGTACAGGTACCTAACCACTTCCTTCGTTAGGTTTCTTTCTAGGTATTTTATTCTTTTTGATGCAATTGTGAATGGAATTGTTTTTCTGATTTCTCTTTCTGTTAGTTCATCGTTAGTGTATAGAAAAGCAAGAGATTTCTGTGTGTTAAATTTGTATCCTGCAACTTTGCTGAATTCAGATATTAGTTCTAGTAGTTTTGGAGTGGAGTCTTTAGGGTTTTTTATGTACACTATCATGTCATCTGCAAATAGTGACAATTTGACTTCTTCTTTACCGATCTGGATGCCTTGTATGTCTTTGTTTTGTCTGATTGCCATGGCTAGGACCTCCAGTACTACGTTGAATAACAGTGGAGATAGTGGGCATCCCTGTCTTGTTCCCGATCTTAGATGAAAAGCTTTCAGCTTCTCGCTGTTAAGTATGCTGTTCCCTGTGGGTTTGTCATATATGGCCTTTATGATGTTGAGGTACTTGCCCTCTATACCTATTTTGTTGAGAGTTTTAATCATGAATGGATGCTGAATTTTGTCAAATGCTTTCTCAGTATCTATGGATGTCATCATGTGGTTTTTGTTCTTCTTTTTGTTGATGTGGTGGATGATGTTGATGGATTTTCGAATGTTGTACCATCCTTGCATCCCTGGGATGAATCCCACTTGATCATGGTGTATGATCCTCTTGATGTATTTTTGAATTCGGTTAGCTAATATTTTGTTGAGTATTTTTGCATCTATGTTCATCAGGGATATTGGTCTGTAATTTTCCTTTTTGGTGAGGTCTTTGCCAGGTTTTGGTATTAGAGTGATGCTGGCTTCATAGAATGAGTTTGGAAGTATTCCCTCCTCTTCTATTTTTTGAAAAACCTTAAGGAGAATGGGTGTTATTTCTTCTCTATATGTCTGGTAGAATTCAGTGGTGAATCCATCTGGTCCGGGGGTTTTGTTCTTGGGTAATTTTTTGATTACCGATTCAATTTCGTTGCTGGTGATTTGTCTGTTTATTTTTTCTGTTTCTTCTTTGGTCAGTCTTGGAAGGTTGTATTTTTCTAAGAAGTTGTCCATTTCTTCTAGGTTTTCCAGCTTGTTAGCATATAGATTCTCATAATATTCTCTTATAATTCTCTGTATTTCTGTGGGTCCATTGTTATTTTTCCTTTCTCATTTCTGATTCTGTTTATGTGTGTAGATTCTCTTTTTCTCTTAATGAGTCTGGCTAGGGGTTTATCTATTTTGTTTATTTTTTCAAAGAACCAGCTCTTGGTTTCATTGATTTTTTCTATCGTTATATTCTTCTCAATTTTATTTATTTCTTCTCTTATCTTTATTATGTCCCTCATTCTGGTGACTTTGGGCCTCATTTGTTCTTCTTTTTCCAATTTCAGTAATTGTGTCTTTAGACTATTCATTTGGGAATGTTCTTCCTTCTTTAAATAGGCCTGGATTGCAATATAGTTTCCTCTTAGAACTGCCTTCGCTGCGTCCCACAGAAATTGTGGCTTTGTGTTGTTGTTGTCATTAGTCTCCATATATTCTTTGATTTCTGTTTTGATTTGGTCATTAACCCATCGATTAATTAGGAGAATGCTGTTAAGTCTCCATGTTTTTGTGAGCCTTTTTGATTTCTTTCTAAAATTTATTTCTAGTTTTATAACTTCATCATCTGAGCCGTTGGTTGGTAGAATTTCAATATGTTTGAATTTACTGAGGTTCTTTTTGTGGCCTAGTATGTGGTCTATTCTGGAAAATATTCCATGTGCACTTGGGAAGAATGTGTATCCTGTTGCTTTTGGATGTAGAGTTCTGTAGATGTCTGTTAGGTCCATCTGTACTAGTGTGTTGTTCAGTGCCTCTGTGTCTTTACTTATTTTCTATCTGGTTGATCTGTCCTTTGGAGTGAGTGGTGTGTTGAAGTCTCCTGAAATGAATGCATTGCTTTCTATTTCTTCCTTTAATTCTGTTAGTATTTGTTTCACCTATTCTGGCGCTCCTGTGTTGGGTGCATATATATTTATAATGGTTATATCCTCTTGTTGGACTGACCCCTTTATCATTATGTAATGTTCTTCTTTATCTCTTGCTACTTTATTCGTTTTGAAGTCTATTTTGTCTGATACAAGTACTGCAACACCTGCTTTTTTCTCCTTGTTGTTTGCATGAGATATCTTTTTCCATCCCTTCACTTTTAGTCTGTGTATATCTTTGGGTTTGAGGTGAGTCTCTTGTAAGTAGTATATAGATGGCTCTTGCTTTTTTATCCATTCTATTACTCTGTGTCTTTTGATTGATACATTCAGTCGATTTACATTTAGGGTGATTATCGATAGATATTTATTATTGCCATTGCTGGCTTTTGATTCGTGGTTACCAAAGGTTCAAGGGTAGCTTCTTTAGTATTTGACAATCTCACTTAACTTGTTAAGTTATTGTAAATACCGTCTGATGTTTCTTTATTTCTCTCCCTTCTTATTCTTCCTCCTCCATTCTTTATATACTAGGTGTTTTATTCTTTGCCTTTAGTTAGTATTTGGATAGTCTGCTTTCTTTGCTATGATTTTATTTTCTCTGGTGACATCTTTTTAGCCTTAGGAGTGCTTCCCTCTAGAGCAGTCCATTTAAGATATCCTGTAGAGGTGGTTGGTTTATGGGAGGCAAACGCTGTCAGCTTTCCCTTGTCTGGAAATGGTTTAATCCCTCCATCATATTTAAATGATAATCATACTGGATACAATATTCTTGGTTCGAGGCCCTTCTCTTTCATTATGTTAAATATATCATGCTATTCTCTTCTGGCCTGTAAGGTTTCTGTTGAGAAGTCTGATGATAGTCTGATCGGTGTTCCTTTGTAGGTGATCCTTTTTCTCTCTCTGTCTGCCTTTAATACTCTGTCCTTATCTTTGATCTTTGCCATTACGTGTCTTGGTGTTGTCTTCCTTGAGTCCCTTGTGTTGGGAGATCTGTGGGCTTCCGTGGACTGCGAGACTATTTCCTTCCCCAGTATGGGGAAGTTTTCAGCAATTATTCCTTCAAAGACACTTTCTATCCCTTTTTCTCTCTCTTCTTCCTCTGGTACTCCTATAATACGAATATTATTCCATTTGGATTAGTCACACAGTTCTTTCATTCCTAGAGATCCTTTTGTTTCTTTCTGCCTCAGCTTCTCTGTATTCCTGTTCTCTGATTTCTATTCCATTAACAGTCTCTTACATCTCGTCCAGTCTGCTGTTAAGCCCGTCGATGGCTTGTATCATTTCTCATTGTCTTTCCTCACTTCCCTCACTTCCTCCCTCAGCTCTTGCATATTTCTCTGTATATCCATCAGTATGGTTATGACTTTTATTCTGAATTCCTTTAGAATCCCTCTCTGGTGTGTGGGTCTGGATAAGCTTTGTTTGTACCATATTCCTCTGTCTTTTCATGGCGATAGATGTGGTCACTGGTAGGTGCCATGTATGTCAGCTGGGCTCTTTAAGACTTTAAAAAGAAAAAAGAAGAAGAGAAATAAAAAAGAGAGGAAAGAAAGAAAGAAAAGAAAGAAAAGAAAAGAAAGAAACAGCACCACCGTCAACAAAAAAACACCCGTTGGGAGTAGATTCTGTGGGGATGCTGAAGGTGGCCTTGTTGCTCCACTATTCCACAGCTGCTGCCATGCCGCTCTGCAGGGCCCTTTGTTGCTCTGTCTGGGGCGGGAATGAATGGGAGGCTGCTGATCTCTGTGGGAAGTCTAAGTGTGGCTACTTTTTCCCAGTTGCCAGCTAAGGGGTCCGAAACTCCCAGGACTCCCAGCCTGCTGGGCTGAGTGTGCCAGGGTGATCTGGCTCTTCCGCTGGGCCCCTGTCTCTTTAAGACCGCTGAAAAAAGCACGCGCTTTTCTTTTGTCCCCGGGAGCCAGCTGCGAGGACCCGGTGCGTTGCCTGGCTCAGAACTGCACCCTCTGTCTCTCCAATCTCCAATACACCACGCGATGTGTGTCAGTGCTCCCGGCACAGATCACCAGAGCTGGTTATTTTGCGGGTCTGTACTTCCATGCCCTCCCGGCTTGGAATCTTCTCCTCCCACCGGTGCACTGGGTGGGGGAGTGCTTGGTTCCCGCCAGGACGCGGCTCCATATCTTACCCGCTCGTGGGGTGCCGAGTCCTCTCTGGTGTAGATGCAGGCTGGGTGCTGTCCCGTATCTTCTGGTCTCTCTTTTAGGAATAGTTGCATTTGTTGTATTTTCATAAATATATATGGTTTTGTGAGGAGATTTCTGCTGCCCTGCTCATGCCGCCATCTTCCCGGGGTTAGTCTCACTGCCTTTCATTTCTAGGCACTGTTGCCAAAGTCACACAGCTAGTTAATGTACAGGCAGACTAGAGTCCAGGTGTCTGTTTCCCGTGCAAGGAAAGCACCTTCCTCTATGGCCTGCTGAGTGAAAGTATGCAATTCTTGGCATTCTTGTGGTTGGTCACTCAAACCTGGCATGAGAAGAACTTTTTCTTTTGCAGTATAGGGTTTCTTTCCTTGTCTCCTCTATGGAATGAAAAATCCTAGGGGATAGCTGCTCCTTTACTCAGACTTTGTTCTTCTACTCATTTTTTAAGTCTAAGGCTGGGAAACTCTTCCTAGTCACCCTCCAGGTGAAGGTATTCCTCTCTGTGACCACATACCTCATTTCTTCCCATCCCAGGACTCACTGTGCTCTTGAACCAGTGTTTGGTTCTCTGTCGGCCCCAGGAGATAACGTGCAAGTTCCCTGCAGTCCAGCTCCACCATTTAATTCCTTATCCCCATGGGTAACCAGTTACCGGTTTGCTGGGTTAGTCTTCTAGCCTTTTTGCCTGCGTTTCGTTTTCATACATATGTAATTTTAAGGTAAGCAAGGGAAAAACAAGCCATATAATGGTATATATGTACACACACACCATTTACATAACAACCAATGTGCATATGTAGTTAACATTCCAACTTGTAAGCAACAGAAATAAAAAACCTGGTTGATTTTAAACAGAAAAGGAATTTAATGTCAGGTAGCTTGTAGAATTGGCAGTAGGCTGAAGAAGCAGGCTTGGAAAGTGGGCAGGAAGAATGGGAAGCTGGATAACCAGCAGCACAGCCAGAGTGCCCCACAGAGCGGGTCTCTTGAGGACACTGCTGTCCCCCTAGACACGACTCCTCACCTGGGCCCCGTCACTTCTGTCAGCTGCTCACTGGCCCTGACCAACAGACGCTGCCACGGCTGCCACCAGCATCTTGATGGAGGCCCCCCTGGTCTTTGCACTGTTAGTTCTCTGCTTAAAGGGTCTGGCGAGGACTGGCTCAGGCTGGTTGGAGCCGGCAGCTAGTGGCAGGTGGTCAGGACCTGCAGTGTCTCGAGACTGACTCCTGGGGAGCTGGCCTCTGCCTCCCACTAAGTCTCCTCTTCTTGTGGGTTTCCTTCTATGTTTTTGTTTTCTTTTAATGCCTCAGTTTTTAATCCATCTGGAATTTATTTTGGCATATATACATAGGGAGCCAGTGTTACTTCTCTGGATGGCTACTCAGTTTTTCCATATACCATTTAAAAGATAATTCATCCCTGCCCCTACCCTCAGCACACGATGTTTTGAAATACCACTGTTTTAATGCATTAAATCCTATATATACATGCTTGGATATATGTATTTATGGATTCTCTGTTCTGTTCTTCTGATCTGTGTTTGCATGTGCTCGTACCAAATTGCTGAAGTCTTTTGTCAAAATAACCCATACATGTTTTTTGAATTATTACATTTTGAAATAATTTCAAGCTTGAGTTGTAAGACTAGTTCAAAGAACTCACATCTTCCCTTCACCCAGATTCCTATTTGCTTTACTTATCACTCTCTATTACATATGTTAGAATTTTTATTCTGAACCATTTAAGAATAAATTACAGACCTGATGCTCCTTTAATCCTGAATATCTCTGTAGCTATTTTCTAACAAGGACATTTACTTACATAACTATGATGCAGTGATAAAAATCAGGACATTTAACATTGTTACAATGCTATTATCTAATCCATGGATTATTCAAATTCTGTCAGTTGCCTCAATAATGTCCTTTAAAATAATTTTCATAGTGTTTTTTCCCTAAAAAGATGCAATCCAAGATCACTCCTTTTATCTAGTTTTCCTGTCTTTTTTGTCTTCTTTAATCTGTATCAGACCTTCACATTTTGTTATTCATGGTTTTGACATTTTTTAAGTAAATGGGCCATTAATTTATTTTTTAGAATATAATTTGGGCAGGTACAAAATTTTTGAAAGTCACACAAGGTAGTATTTGTATCAGTCAAGGTCCTGGCAGAAACAAAGGCACTCAGGAAGTTCAAGAGATTTTTTGGTAAAGGAACAATTTTTAGAGGTGTGGGCAGGAGTAAGGACACTGAGCTGTTCCCATTCCTGGGCCTGAAGGGACAAGGGGAGGGGACATCATGTGAGAGCTGTCCAGAGCTGGAGCTTGGGAGAGAAATGCATCCCCTGCCCAGAAAGACCCCTCCCCCTGGGCGCAAGGAGTGGCCATGTGGGGAGCCTCCACCCTCCTTCCAAGCTTTTATCTCTGCCGTGCCCCTCAGTGTCTGAGTTCAGCCAGAACCTTGGGCAAGGAAACATCAAGGTCAGCCTCCCGGGATGGGAGCAGGACAGAGAAGAGTGAATAGTGGATGGGGGTGCGCAGTGGTCATGCAGGGCAGAGAGAAAATGCCTAGCAGGGGGCTAACAGGCTTATAATGAGAAACAGCCACGCCCCACCCTTTCCCTTCCCAGTCCTGCTCCTCAGGGACAGCCACCTTCAGCTATTCTAGTTTTTCTTGTTAGTACTTACTTCCATATTTCTAAACAGACTTGCCATATTTTCATTTATCAATTGATTTCCTTCCCACTTTTCCCCTTCTTTTACTCCTACCATAGTTACATATTTGTGTTTTTGTTGGTAAGTCATTCGTCATTGTTCACATTGTTATGAGTGTGCAAAGATCCTTCACTGCCAAGCCAGGAGGCTCATGATGATGGATTTCCTTTCTTCTTAAATTCCTCATTGTGTCTGTAGTAATGAACACATTGCTTTTTCAATTGCCTACCTTTCTATGAGTGTGTTGCTAAGTTTATCCACACACTGTAACATCTTGTACCACGCCTTTCAACAAAATTTTCCTTATGCTCAAACATATCTGTTCCTTTTATTTTATTTTATATTCCTCAGTCTGCCTGTTCCAATCTGGACCTGTTGGGACTTAGACCAGCTGTCTGCTGTCATCTGGAAATTTCCTTTTTCTGTTGTGGCAGGCAGAATTGTGAAGACATTCTCCCAGATTCCCATTCACTGGTTGTTCAGGCGAATACCAGCAAGGTACTACTATGGGGGACTCTGAGATGTTATTAAGGTCACTAATCAACTGACCTTATGAAGGGAGATTATCCTGGTTGGCTCGGTGTGGCCACATGAATTCTTAAAAGCAGAAGAGGCAGGCAAAAGTCATCTTTCTTGTCTTGGAGTCCTCATTTTCTAGATCCTTTGTCTTCCTCCTGGAGCATATTCTTTAGAATCTTCTCAAACATTTTGGTCTCAGGAGCCTTTTACACTCTTAAAAGTATCTTTTTTAGGAACATCTTTTTTAGGAAAAAAACACTATGAAATACCAAAGAACATTTGCTGATGTGGTTATACTTGCCAAAATTTGCCATGTTAGAAATGAAAGCTGAAAGATCTTTAAAATAGTCATTAATTCATTTCAAAATAACAATAAGACACATTACATATTCATATAAGTAACATTCTTTATGAGAAACAGTTTTTTTAAACAAAAAGATTACTGAGAAGAGAGGTATTGTCTTACATTGTTGCAAATCTCTAATGCCCGACTTAACAGAAGACAGCAGGATATTCATACCTGTTACAATGTATTGTTTTAGTTGAAGTGTATGAAGAAAACCTGGTCTCAACACAGACATGTGGTTGGAAAAGCAAAGACCTTAGTGATCCTTGAAAGTATCTCAGGGGTCCCCAGAAGTCCCTTGGCCGCACTCGGAAAACTGCTACTGTGGTATCTTGCTGCTAAAAGGGTGGTCCAGGGAATTTCACATTTAACCCTCATACCCTCTAAATCAGAATGTACAGTTTAATAAGATCTTCATGTTGTTCCTATGCTCACCAAAGTCTGAGAAGCACTGTCTAAGGAAAAGCCTCTTTCTTCTGTGTGTCTCCCTTACTCTCATGATAACTCCCACCCTGACAACACTTCAGACACCAGATGTGTGGCGTGTTTCCCCACCAAGGAATTCTCTGTGACACCAGCTGGGTGTCCTACAATTCAACTCAATTCTGACACTATCTCCCTGAAGATAGTACCAGATCCTACAGGTTAAGGGTTCAGTCCTACAAGACTGCACCTACCCAGATGCCAATCACAAGTCCAGGTTGTCACCTGTGCTTCTGACCTATCAGCTGTAAATCTGAGGTTCCCATGATCTCCTCCTTGGGTCCAATTAATTTGCTAGAGCAGCTCACAGAAATCAGGGAAACACATTTACCAGTTTATTAAATTTATGATAAAGGATACAGATGATGAACAGCCAGATGAAGAGACGCATAGTGCAAGGTCTGGGAGGTGGTGAGCACAGGAGCTCTGTCCCCATGGAGTTGGGGTGTGTCATCCCCCTGTACATGAATGTGTTCACTCACCTAGAAGCTCTCCAAACCCCTACTATTGGGATTTTATAAAGGCCTTTCCTCATGTAGGCATGATCAATTATTAACTCATTTCCAGCCCCTCTTCCCAATCAGGAGAATGGGGGATGGGGCTGAAAATTCCAAGCTTCTAATCATGGCCTGATCTTTCTGGTGACCAGCCCCCATCCAGGAGTTCCGCCCCCCCACCCCCACCAGAATTGCCTTGTTAGAACTAAAGGCACTCCTGTCACCCAGGAAATTCCAAGGGAATTAGGACTCTGTGTCAGGACCTGGGGTCAGAGACCAAATATCAGAACAAAAGATGCTCCTAGTACTCTTTATCACTTAGGAAGTTCCAAAGGTTTTAGGAGCTCTGTGCCAGGAAAGGGATAGAGATAAAATATTTATTTCTTATTATAAATCACAATATCACTGACACTTACTTCTTCAGGATAGTATGTTCTCTGAGTCCTTGTAGGTCTGAAAATGTCTTTATTCTTGCTTCCTGTTGACTTGATAGTTTGGCTGGGTATACACTAAATGCTGGGTTGAAAGCTATTTTAATTTTCAAATTCTGTTTTTCCAGAGAATAAATAAATGGTATCTGCTAGTAGAGGAGGGGACATTATGTACTTTTATCAAGCTTTGGGAAGGGACACAGGGGATGCTAACCTCACTGTAAATAGACTTCCAACCAAGCCCCATGTTTTCAACTCCTTGCCTGATCCCTGTCTTCCTTCTCACATTGTTCCTCTGTGTTCTGAGTCTTTCCCAGGGTCTGCAGGGGCAACCCCTTCTCATTCTTAACTCCCTCTACTCAATAAAGGCACCCAGTTTATAGCTTCCTCTGTTCCTCCCATTCTCTTTGGGTTTTTGGTTTACACCTTTGTTTATTATTTATTGTCCTTTTGGTGATGTTTTAATGGTAGTTTTTGCTCAGAATTCTCTCAAATGGTTTTAATACCAGAACACTACAAAGTGTTCTGCTAGCTGGTGGGTCTAAAAGGGTTTTCTTTGTCCATTTTTCATTTTTATTTTTTCATATGAACTTTATAATCAGCTTGTCTGGTCTTCCTGCTTGCATCCCCCCTAAACCCATTGGAATTTTTATCAATAACATATAAATTTATAGTTTAATGTAGGGAGAATTGACATTTTTAAATTACTGAGTCTTTCAAGAACAGAGTATGCTTTTCCATTTCAATTATTCTTTTATGACCCTCAGTAGAATTTAAAAGTTTAGTTCTTACAGATTTTGCTCATAACTTGTATTTCATCTCTTTGGTTGCTGTTATAAATGAGATAATTTCTTCTAATATAGCTTCAAGGCCATTTTCCAGAGAGCTGGATGGACCCTGTGCCTGGCATTGTTAGAAATAAAGACAATATCTATTTCTACTGGCGAAGGTGAAAAGACTGTTTTGGGACTTTCTTCCTGGGGTTTGAGTGAAAAGAGGTGGCTACTGTGGAATTGAGCTCTGCTTTCAGTAGCTGTGGAGCAAAGGTGTATGCTTTGTGAGGGATTTGATGTGGATTCTCTTGGGATTGTCCTGGGTCCCACCAAAGAGGATTTTTCGGTAGGACCCTGTGATCCCAGTAGAGCCAGTCTGTGGGCCTCAGGGAGAGACTGTACACAGACAGACAAGTATCGGGTTTTTTCACCTCTTTCCCGCCGGTCCTGCTCTGGGTCAGGACTACAGCTCTTTGTGTTACAAGCTCTTTCTGTTGCAAGCTCTTTCCGTAACCCTCTGAGGAAGGGAGGGAGAGGGGCTCGCCCCGATAGGCAGAGCAAGGGAGGTAAGCGCTGGCTGTCCGCCCGATCCCGCAGCCTCCGGCGCTTGGCGGCGCCGCCGCTTGCAGCCGCTCCAGCCTCTGCTGCCGCCGCCGCTGGCTGCTGGCCGCTGGCCACTCGCCGCTGGCCACTCGCCGCTGGCCGCTCCTTTTCGCCGGAGACAATCAGACGCGACAGGAAGTTCACTCGAAGGGAGAACTCGTTTATTGGGGCTCAGGGCATGGGATGTATAGGGTGAAGCCTCCCCCCATTGGTCACCTATGCTAATAAGGTGACTTTACTTTTCCGAATCAGGCATAGAGTTGCGCGCCTGCGCAGCTGTCTCTGATGTAAGAAGCGGACCGGAGTGGGCGCAGCTAAACCTCAGGGGGCTTTTGGCGGCCACCCCTGCAGCGCGGCTGAGTTCTCAGTGGCCATTTTTGTGGCATGGCTGAGATTCAAAGGCAGTTCCCAGCGGCCACCCTCGTGGCGAGGCTGAGATGCAAAGGCAGTTCCCCACATTTCCCCCTTTTTGTTTTTGTATGAGCATGAGAGATGCCGTCCTGTACTCGAGGATGTGCCTGTCTTAGGTTGTCCCCATCTTTCAGGAGATCTTACCCGTCATTGACTACCATCCTAGCACTTCCAGTAATGACATTCTCAAGAGGTCGCTTGCACCTCTCTGTAGGGCTATAAATGCCCATGAACGCTCTGGGGTATGGGGAACTCCTTCTTCAATAATATCTGTTGCTGTTGATATGATCTTCACCACCGCACGAGCATGAAAATAACTGATGACATTACAATTATTATACCTCCTAATAACAGCTTGGGTAGACTAAACAAACTTAATTATTAAAAAGGAAGCAGAGGGTAAGAAAACATAGAACTGCAAAGATGTCCTTGTTGAAGGCTTAACAGTGTCACTTCTTCAGCAGGCTGGACTATGGCAGGAGTAATAGTCCAGCATTCATGACTCCTTTTCTTCTTCCTCAAAAGGTCAGTCCTGAAAGAGAGAAGAAAGACAAGCCCTCAAGAGGTCACCCTCTTGGGGAGAATCTATATCATGGCTTTCTTCCATTTGCTGAGTAGTCTGAGGGCAGAATTTCAAGTTCCTAGCAGGAACCCAGATTGGATTCGGTCCGCCTATAGGAAATACACATCCGAATCCTCTGCCCATACTTATCAGTGGATCTGGTCCTCGCCATTGCCCAGTCAGCTGGTCTTTCCAGCGCACTTCTATTTTGGCATATGGCGTTTGATTTGTCCAGTGCCTTTGAAAGGCCGTTAGAGGTTGATTTTTTGAAAAATTTAAAATATTTAATGCAAGTAGAGCCATCCGTAATTGGTCGTGGGGGCTTATTCCCCCTTTTTGTTTTTGTAACATCAGTCTGCCAGAGACCATTAGGTTTAATGCCTCTTGGGTTAACTCCAGGAGACTGGAGGGGTGGAATTTGTAGAAAAGGCAAACAGGATTTACAAGTCCTGATAATTTTTTTTTCAAGTCTTTAATAGGAATATGAGGAAATCTATGATGAAGTCCTCTCCAATTTAGGTGAGTAAGTTCATGGAGATCTTGGGCCCACTGGAAATCTTGGACCTGTTGCATGGAAAGGGCTTGAGCAGTAGAGGACGCTAATTGATCAGTTAATAGGTTTCCTCTGGAGAGGAATCCGGGCAAACCTTGGTGTCCTCGGAGATGCTGCAATAATATGGGCTTGGATCGTGCCATCAGCAAGGATCTCACTTGAATCATTAAGGGGGTTATAGGGTTTTTATCTAACTTGATATAAGAAGAGGCTAAGGTGGGAAGCAAGTTCACCACATACAGACTATCAGAAAAAAGATTCATAGGTTCAGAAATTTTACTTAGGGCCAATGCTATGGCATACAACTCCTTAAATTGTGCTGAGCCAGTAACTTTTTCAAAATGCTGGGTTTCTTTTAACTTGCTTGAGAGGTGAGGAGGGGGAAAAACAACAACAGCAGACCCCTCCTTCCCTCCATCGGTAAACACATTCAAGGCATCAGAAAGGGGCTTACTCAAA
>JAQQAC010020896.1:64955095-64982565 GCA_029783875.1 Phataginus tricuspis
TAATGGCAATCAATCTTACCCAAAAAACCTGTCAGAGCCTCGGACACTCTATTGTGATTTTGCTTGATCCATTCAAAGTCTGACAAACGATAAGGAATGGTTAAAATTTCTGGGTCTTTCCCATAATGTCTTAAGGTGGTGTCTCTGCCTTTGACTATAAGACCCGCCAGTTGATCTAACTGGGCATACACTCGTGGAGCACCTCCTATTGATGCATGGACCCATTGGAGAGGGTTACCTTGCTGCGTGATAACAGCGGTAAGCAACTCCAAGCCAGGAAGAATCCATAGACAAAGATCACAGTCAGGCTGATACCGAGCTAACTGGGCATTATCAAGCGCCAATTGAATCTGTCTAAATACTTCTTTATGTTCCTCCGTTAATACGACAGGCTCAGATGGAGTTTTATCTCTCAACAACTCAAAGAGGGGAATAAGGTCCTCTGTTGTAATGTGGAGCCAAGGTCTAAGCCAATTAAGCTCCCCTAATACCTTTTGTAATTCTACTAGGGAGTAGGAGTCTTTGATAGATAGCTGGGGCTTAAGGGGACATACAGAGTCCAGGTGAAGCCTCGTTCCCAGTATTTCAAAGGGAGGCACAGTCTGGACCTTGCTGCTAGACACATGTAACCCACCTTGTTTCAAGAGGGTTTGGAGCTTCTGGTAAGCAGAGCTCAGCTGTTGGGTAGTGGATGCTCCTAAAATAATATCATCCATGTATGCATATAGGACCACACCTGCCCACTGTTGAAGGGGCTGCAAAACCTGAGAGACATATCGCTGGCAAAAGGCTGGGCTGTTAGCCATGCCCTGTGGCAACACTGTCCATTCATATCGTTCATCAGGCCCTTGAAAATTGGTGGAAGGTACGGAGAAAGCAAACTTCTCACAATCAGCAGGGTTGAGGGGAATGGAGAAAAAACAATCCTTAATATCAATCACAATGAGGAACAAATCTTTTGGAATGGATGGGATCCAGGGCAACCCCCTCAGGGGCGTGCCCACCGAAACCATCCGCTCATTGATCTTTCTTAAATCCTGTAACATCCTCCACTTGCCAGAGGCCTTCTGAATAACAAAAACAGGACTATTCCATGGGCTTAGGGAAGGTCTAATGTGTCCCAGTTTTAACTGCTCTTGGATAATTTCTCTAAGTCTTTGAAGCTTAGCTTGTGGTAATGGCCACTGCTCCACCCAGACTGGAGGTCCTGGGAGCCATGTAATAGCAGGTGTTATCGGAGCAGTGGCCTTTAGGATTGGGGATGCGGCTTCACTTGTGAGAGGGGTATATTAGATCTTGAAGCCTCAAAGGAAAGGCCTCCCCTATAATCACTGAGGTTAGTATGACCAAATAGTCGTTGGTATTCTTCTCTCCCCGATATATTTTCATAAAGATTTTTAGGATTGCTGGTAATGTAGACATCAGCCGCTCCTAGAATGTCTTGGCCCAGCAAGTTAGCTGTAAGGCCAGAGGCAATGAGGGGTCTGACTTCCCCATGGTTGCTATCTACGTCTTCCCATTTAAGCCAGTCCTTAGTCTCCTCAGAGGTTGCATTGCCCCCGACCCCTAATAAAGGGGGCCCCGGAACTAGCCTCCAGTGAAGGGGAACTTCCTCCTTTCTAAGCACAGTTCGGTCTGCCCCAGTGTCAATTAGGCAGCGGAACTTTTTTCCCGATATGACTATGTCCATCTTTGGTCTTACCCCCGGTATTATGGGCACTGTCCAATGGGCCCTGGGGGAATCAGAAGAACTCCTTCCTCCTTGGGCTAACGGGGCTGGAGGTTGCCCCTCCCCTAGTTTAACGGGTTGCCCTGGATGTCAAACTTAGACCTGCAATCTTTCTGCCAATGGAATCCCTTCCTGCACCTAGGACAGGGCGTCCTAGGTGAGTGCCGTCCCTTCCCGCTCATCAGGGGAGCCCCTTGATTGCCACTGCTATTTTTTGTAGCATGGTCATTAGGGCACTCCCTCTTGAAGTGTCCCATCTGACCGCATCCAAAACAAGTCTGATTTCTCCCCCTTTTGTCTGGGACTCTGCTCCCTGGGGACTGTAAAGTGAGGGCTTCAGTCAAAGCCTCTGTTAAAGAGGCTGTTTGTGCCTGTAAGGCGGCAACCAAGGTCTGGGACTGGTGGGCTTGAGTGCCCACATCCTTGGAGGCGACTATCCACCTTTCCATGGACCTATCTTTCAGCCCTGCACAGGCCAACTTGTGGTCAGTAGTCATCCCCTCCCAAATCAACATTTTAACAAATTGATCCCGCAATGGCCCTGGGGGAAATTTACGCTGCAAGCTCTTTTCCACCCTATCTATAAAGGACGGGAGGTCCTCAGTGGGCTTTTGGGTGATTCCGGAAACTAGCGGTTCCAAGGGGCCTTCCTCCAGTTTTCTCCAGGCGGCCAGCCCAAGGGCTCTTACTTGCTCCTGATAAGGGGCGGGAATGGCGGCCTGATGGAGACCTGTAGCAAACTGGTCAATGGTCCCCGAGAGCATCCCAAAGGTAACGGGAATTGGAGGGCTTGCAGATTGGTTTCTCTCTGCCTGTACGTGGCATTCCTCCCTAAAGAAGGCACACCACTTAAGGAACAGGGGACCAGGAAGGACTGCCTTTGCCAAGCTCTTCCAATCCTGAGTAGTACAATGCTGATGAGCTAACCCTTGGAGGATGGTCTCAGCCCACGGGGAATTAGGCCCATCCTCTGAGACTGCCTTCTTTAGTTCTTTGAGCTCCTGGGTTTCCCAGGGGTACCACGTAGCTGGCCTGTTCCCGCCAGGGTTAACATTTACTGGAAATGCCTGGTAAGAGGGCGGCACTGGCCCGTTCCTGCCAGGGTTAAACGCTGGATAAGATGGGGGCAGGGCGGTGTCAGAGGGCCTCTCAGCGATATACGCTGATGGGTCGGGGCCGGCCCAGGGAGGCGGCCAGAGATATTCCTCATCAAGGCATTCCCATTCCCTTTCCTCCGGGGGTGCGGACGCCTCTCTAGGAGTTAGTCTATCTGGTCCTTTTGGGTATTGCCTATTAACTCCCTGTTTGCTGGGACTCTTTGTGGGACCCGCTGAGCAGGGCGGTAAAGATCGAGTGTTCCCGAAACATGCCTTAAGGGCTGACAACGTAGGGTATACTCCCAGAGGGGGATCTTCACCCTGGTCTATCTCTCCCTTTCTGATCAGCTGTTCAACATGGTCCCAGGTGGAATAATCAAAAGGGTTACTGGCAGGGAGCCAGGGGGCTACCCTCACAAAGGTCTCCCAAACTCTTTCTGCCTGGGAATCTGAGAGTTCCAACCCTCGGCTTTTAAGCATATATCTCAGCGCTTTAAGCGCAGGTTCATCCTTAGAGGTTGCTTGTCCCATTCTCCCGGGAATGCGCTTACCACGTAATCCGACTGCTTACTCTGCCGACTATCGGTCCAGTCCATTAACCGAGTGATCGTTGATCCATCTGCGTTCCTCACACGCCTCTTCAGACGTGCCCCACACGCTTCCTTGGACGTGTCCCACGTTCAGGCGCCAGTTATCGGGTTTTTTCACCTCTCTCCCACCGGTCCTGCTCTGGGTCAGGACTACAGCTCTTTGTGTTACAAGCTCTTTCTGCGACCCTCCGAGCCAGCGGAGGGGAGGAAGGCAGGGAGAGAGGCTCGCCCCGATAGGCAGAGCAAGGGAGGTAAGCGCCGGCTGTCTGCCCGTTCCCACAGCCTCCGGCGCTCGGCGGCGCCGCCGCTTGCAGCCGCTCCAGCCTCTGCTGCCGCCGCCGCTGGCCGCTGGCCACTCGCCGCTGGCCGCTTCTTTCGCCGGAGACAATCAGACGCGACAGGAAGTTCACTTGAAGGGAGAACTCGTTTATTGGGGCTCAGGGCATGGGATATATAGGGTGAAGCCTCCCCCCATCGGTCACCTATGCTAATAAGGTGACTTTACTTTTCCGAATCAGGCACAGAGCTGTGCGCCTGCGCAGCTGTCTCTGATGTAAGAAGCGGACCGGAGTGGGCGCAGCTAAACCTCAGGGGGCTTTTGGCGGCCACCCCTGCAGCGCGGCTGAGTTCTCAGTGGCCATCTTTGTGGCATGGCTGAGATTCAAAGGCAGTTCCCAGCGGCCATCCTCGTGGCGAGGCTGAGATGCAAAGGCAGTTCCCCACAGACAAGAGGCAGCTTCCATGGCGAGGGGTCCAGAGCTGTGAGTCCCCAATGAGAAAAGCTTCAAAAATGGGGGAAGAAAAGATCAAAATCCATAACAGCTCTCTGTAAAACAAGCATCTGGAACCTGCACCTGTCACACTCAGAGAACCAGGCTCCATGACCTCTGTACCAGCTGCAGAAGACCACCCTCTCCCTGCCGACCAGGGCGGGGGGGGGGGGGGGCGGGTCAGCCCCTGCAGCCAGGAAGTGTCGGGAGAGATGAGTGGGGAGGAGGGAAGCAGGCCAAGCTCCCAACCCCTACCCCAAAAGCACCAATCTGCAGACAACAGGCCTAGACTGACAGGGAAGAAGTTTTACAGGATCAGACTGGAGTTTTAGCTATTACACTGGTGAGATTGTTAAATTATGAAAATGAGGTGTTTCTTATAACTGAATGTGATTGGGGTCTTTTAAATTATCTAGGATTTGACTAGAAAACTATAGGACCTTCAAGCAGTGTCATCCTGGAGCAAGGAAAGAACAACTCCACAGGGTGATTTTAAGCAGAAATTGAGGGAAAGAATGAGCTCACCTTCTTCATGCACCCTAATCCCACTGATTTTGGCTCCGTCCTGAGAACAACCAGCCTTTCCACCCCCAAACCAAAAAGCCCCCACAAATAGGGCCATACCATACCCACTGTTTTGTACTTTGCCTTTTACCTATTAATATATCTTAGAGTTTCCTTACCAGCACACAAATGTACCTGTTTTTAAACCTGTTATGTAGTATCCCACTGCATGTGCAAACCACATGTATCTAGCCATTCCTCTATTGGGAAACAAGTAGGGTTTTTCCAGTCCTGGCTTTTACAATGAATATTCTTGTTCAGTGTTTTGCTTACATGTGGGAGGGTATATCAGTAGAATACATTTCTGGAAGTAAGATTGCTAAACTAGCCAGTGTGTAAATCTTAAATTTATGACCTGCCAAAGAAATTGCACCAGTTCTATGGCTACTGGCGATTTCCCCCTAACTCTGCAGATACTGTATGTCACCAGACACTTTAATCTTTGTCAGTATTAGAGGCTAAAAAAATAGTATCTTGGCAACTTGTAAATGAATAAATGAAATTGAGCATCTTATCATATGTTTGTAAGTCATTTGTATTTCTTTTTCTATAAATTTCCTATTTATGTCTTTATGGATTGATTTTTTTTAATTGTGTTGTTAGCTATGTTTTTGAGTGGAAAGTCAGCCAGTGAGTAAGTGGGTAAGAAATGAGAGAGTGAACTGTACCCCATGCTGGGGGCATTAGAATGTGGCCAGGATCTTTAGTGGGCAGTCTTTACTTCCTCTCTTCTTCTTTGGGTTTGTGTCTCAACATGTGGGTTTGAAATTCTGTATGGCATTCGTTACCTCAGTCTTTCCCCCTCCTACCATGTTGCCAGCCCTCTGGGTGCACATTAGCCAGAACCAGGCAGGTGAGTGATCTCAGCTGTCAAGGGCAGGGGCCCTGTGCTGTTACCATGCATCCTTCTCCATGCAGGCCTGTGCCCTGGGAAGCTGACCTGCACACCCCACATCAGTGGGTTTCCTGCCCTCCAGCTGCTGGTGAGGTTCAGTCAACAGCCCTGCGTTCAGAATCTTGCTCACTGCCTGTGGGCCTGTGGGAGTCCAGCCTGAGAGAATTCCCTCCCTTGTTGCTCTAGAGTGGCTGCAAGGAATGCCCAGGTGCCCTCCATCCCCCTCCATCCCCACATGCAGCCTCAGCCAGTTCTTTGGGCCCTGTGCAAAGCTGCTCTGCTGTCAGTGCCTCTCATTACCGTTTCTCCAGATGACCACTGTGCTCTCTGATACGTCACAGTCACAGAATGACCTGCTTTTTCTCCCCAAGAACAGCCTAGACCAGGCTCTAACTAAAGATTTGGTGAGAGCAGGCAGTAATCACATGCAGTTTTTCAGGCTGCTTGGTAGAGATCTTGCTGCCCCCGCTCCTTCCTGAGGTTCCTTTCTTCCCTCACCTCTGTCTTCTCCTTGGCTAGGCGACCTTTCTATCTTTAATTAATTAGTTTTATTGTGGTAAAATCTGCATAACATCACGTTTGCCATTTTCTTGCATGGGAGATGGGAGGAACGAAGCCGATGTACTTCCCTCCCCCGGGATTGCCACAGGCTGCTCTGCCCCTTGACCAAAGCTCTCTGCTCTGCCGGCCTCCGTCTTCGGGTCCCTTTAACCACACCCCCCTTACCCCTTTAGGATGTTTCCTCTTTTGTCCTGGACTTTGGTGTCTTACCTGAATCTTCTGTTTCTGAATCCTATATTTATATATATATTTCAACATCTTCCTAGTTTATTCTGACTCCAGCCTTCATAGCAATGTCATAAACCAATCACTGCTTTTGACTCTGATGTCTTGGCACTTGCTTGGATCTGGGGGGCCCACGAGTTTCCCGGGTTGGCATTAAATCATATGTGGTGCATAAACAGAGGTGTATGTTCCATAGGAAGGTTGAGTTGTGAAGATTTGGCCAGAAGAATCTAAGAAATGTGGGGTTAGTGGAAAATGGCTGATGCTACAGTGGCAAACATCCATTTGTTGCCCCAACACAGACTCTGTCGGTGGGCAGTTGAGCTTTGGTGCCAGCCTTCCTCATTTTGGGAGGAGAGCACAGCCTGTGGGAGGTGCCTTTCCGTCCTGAGGCAGGCGCAAGAGCAGGTCTTCCTCAGGGAGCGCCTCGTCTCCTTCATCCCCACTGGCATTGCCAGCTGGCCTTCTTAGACCTCTAAAAGGTGGGTGGGTGGAGTGGGCAGCGATTCAGAGGTTCTAAAAGGACTTTTGAGTTAGAAATGCACTGTCTGCAGGAGGCGGAAGTGTCCTGCTGGGTTTGCTAGGCAGCCTCCTCCCCACTTAGGAGCAAGTGCTGTGCTACAGGCCAGCTCAGGGTCTTTCTGGGGAGCCCCGCAGGTGGATCTATCAGCTCCACAAGGTGAGAATTTGGCTCAGAGTTATAACCTTGCCTTCAGGGCCCAGATGATGAGGGGGGCCCTGCTACCATCTGTTGCCTAGAAAATTTCAAACATAGTCTAGACTAACACTGTCCAGTAGAACTTTCAATGATGAAAAATTGCTGTCTGCCACTAAAAGAGCTTCCCGTAATGTATCTTAATCTGGGTTGGGGACTACAAGTGGGTGCTGGCTGGTGTAGCATCATCCTGTTTTCCAGTAAACCCCATGTTTCTTAGAATCTTTTGGTTAGACCTTGAGAACCCAAGCTTCCTCTGTCCAGCTGGCTCTGAGGTCAGCATGCTTCTGCCACAGCTGTTCACAGTCCATATCGGAGCCGTGCTCTACTCTCCTTGTACCTCACGTCTTGCCCAGTCTCTTCTTTTTCTCACTTTCTATGTCCCATCTTTACTTGAACTTACTAAGAGGGACCTTGGGAAAATTGTATTTCATAATGTAGAAAACAGAAGCATCAAACAGAAGTCTCTAAGGACAAAGCCACTTGTCTTTTGCTCTAGGTGATTTACCAGATGCTTCCAAGCCTGACCTTGGATTGCATTAAGCAGAAATAGTAATTAGGATAACACTCATATGAATGGAAACAATTATTCCTGCCCTCCTGCTAGAAGAATGCAAAGAAATAATACACACAAAGTGCCTTTGAGAAGTTAGAGGTGCTCTGAAAGTACTGCAGCTGTCAAGTCCTTGCTTTCCTCTTGGCAGACCACTGGGAAGTGCTGCTCCTTGTATCCTTTCCTTCTTGCTTTTGAGTCTCTCTTCCTTGTTTATTCTGGGCCGAGTAGAGTGCGGCTGCCCGCACAGTGCCTTGGGTCAGCGTGAGCTTCCTTCTCATGGTCTCCATTAGAGCGCTCTCCTGTGTCACCGTCTTTTGTCTGAGTCACACTCAGAAATAGTTGGCTTTCTAGCTGGTTTGAAGAAACCATTTTCAAATTACTTCACAGAATAAAGAAATTAGGCTCTGAAAACTCACAAGGCTTTGTGCTTCCTGTTCGCCATTTCCCCAGATGACATTAGAAGGGAGAGTGTGACTCTGACAGGCTTGGATGCATTGAATGCATCTGTCAAAGTTGGACAAGTAACAGAGGACCCAGGATACTGACAGTGATTTAAAAAGTCATTAAGAGCTCCCATCAACACATTTTTAGGGAGAGAATCTTATAGGGATTTTTGTATTAAATATCACCGGAAGTGTACTTTTAAAAATAACCCAAACATTTTCTTTCTTCAAATTTTATAGTACATAGCCTAAATTATTTTAGGCAAGCAAACACTGAAAGTGCAAAACACAAAGAAAATTCTCCTTAACCCATTTGTTGTCTGTTCTTAGAAAAGTTGAATGATAGTGACAAGTGACAGTCCTCCTAGGCATTCAAATTCCTGTGATATTTTAAATGAGGAAGTGTATTTCTGGGAATATTTTTACAACAATAGTAGACTGGTGTTCAACCTCAGATGATAACCAGTGTTCATTAAAACATTTTAAAAAGGTAAATTGGATTTGAAAGTTTTGTTTTAATATTTTCTGTTTGGTACTGACATTAAAGAAGACAGCAGTGGAGGTGAGGGGAGGAAGGCCATCTAGGTGACCAGTTGCTAGGTCATCGCGTCCATGGCTGGATCTTTGCTCAGTGCACTGGGAATTCAGAGACAGCCTCTTGGAAGAATCCCAGTGGATTTATGCACCTGGACCCTCCGTTCTCCTGCAGGAGGGGCGATCTTGGCCATGGCTCCCGCATAGCACTGTGTGCCAGGAGGAGAAGCAGGTGCCCCATGCTGCCCGCCTCTATGGCCTTGGTCTACCCCTCCATGCTCCACTTGTGGCTTCCCCTGGCTGAGGTCCCTGGATGGGCCATTTGAAGGACCTGTCTCTTCTGCTTCATCTCAAACTGCTGTTGCTAACATTGCCTAGTTTTCCCTTCAGAATATAACGTATGGATTCCATGACAAGGATTCCACATAAACATGTTGCATAGGGGAAGACGTTTCCAGATATGGAGAGAAAGAAGTAATCCCTGTATATTTAGGACTGTGTAATTGATCTGGCGCTCCCGTCTGAGCTTGAACCAAGGTTACGGGCAAGTCATCCACACTTGCTCGTGACAGGGCCCCATCAGGCTTTCCCTCTCTACCAGCCAAATGCTGACAAGGTGTGGGAGCTTCCTGATTAGCTGAAGGCATCTAATCATTCTTGGATGGGCTTCGTGAAAATTACAGTGTTTTGTTACTCACTTTCCACCCAGTCTTCTCTCATAACCAAGATCCTTAATAAAGAAACGCAGGTGGGGTGGGCTTCTGCAGTGGCAGGATTCTGGTGGCTAAGGCAGCTGAAAACATATGGACCCTCACTATTTCCAGTTTCTCTGAGTCCACTTAGACTTGGAAGTGTCAAGGCCAATACCCACAGTGCTGCCCTGGGAACCATGTTTTCAAGGGAGATCTCAGGTCTGTCCTGTCGCTTCTTCTCTTGGGAGCTGGAACTGGCAGAGGTTAACCAGCACGTTTGGGAGTGGGGGTTGCTTACTATCAAGCTTGCCTCCATCTTTCAAAGAGTGTACCTTGTGGGCAGGCGGCTTGGATGGCCGTGCTGGATCTGGAAGCTCAGCTCAGGCCAGTCATGGGGGCCTAAATTTTTAGTGTTTTGAATTCACTCTTTATTATTTATGTGTACATGTGTTTATAAATATAATAAGATTTATTAAATATATGCATCATATACATTACATTTATGTTTTTGGATTGTGAGGTTGTGTGGGAGAATGCAGGTAGATAGTATGTATATGTTGTCCTCTTTTCTGAAGACAGGGATATGTAATTTTATGTTCTTTATTCATTTATTTATTAGTTCAAACAAGTATTTTTTAAATGCTTAAAGTGTACAGCACTGTACTAAGAATGAAGTTGAGGTGTACAGCACAGGAAGGTGAAAAAGAGAAGTGCCTTGTCTTCAAGGAGCTCAGAATCTATGGGGGAGATAGACGTGTAAGTTACCACATTTTACACCTGACAAAATAAAGTGTCAAATGAGGGGTATAAACCAAACAATGTGAGAACTTGGATGAGAGAGGAATCTATTCTGTCTTTGGGGATTAGGGACCATGAGGAGGTAATCTTTGAGATGGCCTTGAAAGATGAATAGAATTTTTTTCAACAGTTATAAAGATAATTAGTCTTGGCAGCAACACCTTTAACAATTTATTTTATTTGCATGGCAATCCCCCACTGACTGAGTAGCCTCACACACTTCGTCTTATTTAATTGGAACAATAACTTCTCAAGGCTAAGTAAAGGGATATTATTATTTTTTTAAGTCAAATTGAGGCTTAGAGAACTTTTATGGGTTTTCTCAGGTGACCCATTATCCAGTCGAGGGTGGGGAACTGTAAATATGGAACCAGTATTCCCTACCTGTAAGTCCTTGAGAGCCTTTCCACGCCTGCCTTCGTGTTTTACAGGCTGTCCAGAGGTGCCTCCCAGGAGTTTGCCAGTTGTTGGTCATTCATAGCCTTGCTAACAAGCCTTAGTGATTCTCAGCGTGGATCCCAGATTGGTAGCATCAGTACCACCTAGGAACTTGTTAGAAGACCTGTTCCATATCTGCTGGATCAGAAATTCCAGCAATCTGGGTTTTAACAAGCCTTCCAGGTGATTCTGATGCAGGTTCAGTTGTGAGCACCCCTGGCATGAATGATCCAAATAACACACCTCGAGGATTCTCTTGAAATAGGTGATATGAAAACATGAGAACCTACTCTTAAAAAGCCCAGATAATCCCTGCAGCATCAGAAATTAAGGTAAATTGTGTTTTCCTTTTCCTTGTCTGAGGATTTTTATTGAGCAGGGTGATAAGGCATAGGGCATAGGGCTGGAATAAATTGGGCATCAAAACTGTGTACATTTCTTTCTCATCGAGAAAACAGAGATACATTCAAAGCCATGGGAAGTTGGTACATGTTCTGCAAAAGTCAAGGTCTCCCAGAGCTGAAGTACAAGGTCATACATTACTTTAGAACCAAAGGGATGGGTTTCCGACAGGGTTACCCACAAAAGAGGGCTCAACCCTGAGAACTTGTGAATCTTCTCTTGAGAACATGCATTTTCCAAATGAATTCAGCTCAGAAATGGGAGAGATCCTGGTGTTATGGCGTTTTATTCTTTTGAAAAGTTCGTGGAAAAAACAAGAAGGATGAGGGTATTCTGTTACCATGACAACTTGGAGAGGCCCAGGCTGGCCGATCCTGGCGCTGACAAAGCTTGGCATCATGATTCTAGATGAGAAGAGTGGGCCTGGGGATTGGGCGTGATGCATACCGTGTTCCCTTACAGTTTCGTCACACCGCCTGATTCAAAGACATAATCCACTCAGTGACACAGCAGGCACAGTGCTTGTGACCCATGAATATCTGTTCATGCATTTCCCCTTACCTGGAAGGTGCTCCCCGCCTTTGTCTCCCTTCTACCACCTGACCTGCGTAGCTCCAAACCCGCTTCGTCGGGGAGAGGTTCCTGGTGGGCTGGCCCTCAGGAGCCACAGCACCGAAAGGCTCCACCTCACGGTGCCCCTTTCCCAGTGTTCTTTTCATACACATATTCTCTCTCCTTCAGTGGGGAGGAAGACGATAAATGTTACTTCTTTGTGCCTTCAGGATCTGAGTAGCAAAGCTGTCTGGCGTCCTTTTATTTTCTCCTTATTCTTAAAATAAAAATAGCTAACAGTTATTGAGTGCTTATTGTATATCCCCCCAATGCTATTTAAAGTGTGTCCGAAGACCAGGAATGTCAGCATCGCCTGGGAACGTGTTAAAAATGCAAGTCTGCGGGCCCTCCCTGAGACTTGCTCAATCAGAGACTCTAAGGGTGATGTCCCCTTCCACACTGATTCTTACACACATCAAGTCTGAGAATCACTGTACTAGATGCATGTAAGTGCTTCATATTTTCTTCTCACTTAAATTTTACAACAATGCTTAACCTAGGAACTAGTATTATCTCCTCATACAGGTGGGGGCAGCTGAGGCACAGAAAATATTAGGAGTAAATTGCTCAAGGTCCCTCTGGTGTACTGATTCCAAAGATGGTGGCAACAATCCCTCCTATTTTTTTCAGTGTGACTTTGTCTGTTCCGTCCAGAGATGGAGTCTGTTTCCCTTCTCCTTGAACGAGATGGGTCTGTAACTTGCTTTGACCAAAAGAGTGCAGTGAAAGTGATGTGGTGCAACCTTAAGAGGCCTCGCAGAGTTAGTACCCTGACTCCCCCACTGGAAGAAGTCCAGGCAGTTCTGCTGGAGGCAGAGGACTGAACGGTAACAGGGACCGTGTAGAGGAGAACCGCACTGTGCCGGCTGACAACCCTACTTAAGCCTGGTCCTGTGGTGAGGCCGTCTGGACCTGTCAGCACACGCTAGTCACCAGCTGAATGTAGCCACATGTGGGAGGCTTGCTTGCTGAGCCCTGTCTGAATTCCCAGCCCACAAAACAGTATACACTGAAGTGGTGGTGTTTTAATCCCCTGAGTATTGGGATAATTTGTTATGTAGCAATAGATATTTGAAACACTCACGTAATCAGTCAGCTCTAGACCCTGGAGTCCAGTTGGCCCAAGCAGCTTAGCTTTACAGTTGTCCATCTTAATCATTGATCTTTCTTTGTTTTTGTTTTATTAAAAGAATTAGAATCGCTTTTCTATTTACTATATGGGGCTTTAAACCCAAATTCCAGTATAGAGATCCTGGTAAGTTTCAGTAAACAATGTAGCATTTTTAGCACCTATTTCCCCTGTTAAGTTACATAATAATAATAATAGCTAACACTTACATAATACTTACTATGTTCTAGGCAAGTCATAATTTGAATATATCTTAATTTGCTCATTTTTTCTGACATATACTTAGATAATTGATTTCCAGCCTTTTTTCTAATGCATTTAAAGCTCTACATTTTCTTTTAAGTACTACTTTAGCTCCATCGTAAGAATTTTGATATGTTATATTCTAATTATCATTCCATTTAGAATAATTTCTAATTTCCATTGTGATTTCTTTTTCGACCCAGGAGTTTTTAAAAAATAAATATATTGCTTAATTTAATATTTTTCCAATTATATTTTTATTAATTATTTTCTGAAATAATTCCATTGTGGTTAGAAACTATATTCTATATGATTTCAAACATTTGAAATTGGGACTTATTTTATGGCCTAGAATATTTTCAATTTTGGCAAATATTCTATGTGTACTTGAAAAAAAATTTATACTACAGTTGGTGGCCGACTTCCATAAACGTTTGATGTTGTTGGGAAGGAATAGTCCCTTAAGGGAATAATCCTTAAAGGGCTCTTTTATGGACCTCTTAAAACAGAGAAGGATTATGTAGTCCTGGGTGGGGTCTAGAGTCCCAAAGTTAGGGTTTGGGCAGCATAACCATTTTAGAAGGCTTCTGTTTATTCTTTTTTTTTTAAATTAAGGTATTATGGATATACACACTTATGAAGGTTTCACATGAAAATACAATGTGGTTACTACATTTACCCATATTATCAAGTCCCCACCCATACCCCAATGCAGTCACTGTCCTTCAGTGTAGTAAGATGCCACAGATTCACTGTTTGCCTTCTCTGTGCTACACTGTTTTCCCCGTGACCCCCCACACCATGTGTACTAAACATAATACCCCTCAATCCCCTTCTCCCTCCCTCCCCACCCACCCTCCCACACCCCTCCCCTTTGGTAACCACTAGTTCCTTCTTGGAGTCTCTGAGTCTTCTACTATTTTTGTTCCTTCAGTTTTGCTTCATTGTTATACTCCACAAATGAGGGAAATCATTTGGCACTTGTCTTTCTCCACCTGACTTATTTCACTGAGCATACTATCCTCCAGCTCCATCCATGTTGTTGCAAATGGTAGGATTTGTTTCCTTCTTATGGCTGAATAGTATTCCATTGTGTATATGTACCACCTCTTCTTTATCCATTCATCTACTGATGGACACTGAGGTTGCTTCCCTATCTTGGCTATTGTAAAAAGTGCTGCGATAAACATAGGGGTGCATATGTCTTTTTGAATCTGAGAAGTTGTATTCTTTGGGTAAATTCTAAGGAGTGGAATTCCCAGGTCAAATGGTATTTGTATTTTTAGTTTTTTGAGGAACCTCCATATCGCTTTCCACAATGGTTGAAGGTAGCTTACATTCCCACCAGCAGTGTAGGAGGGTTCTCCTTTCTCTGCCTTCTCGCCAGCATTTGTTGTTCTTAGTCTTTTCGATGGTTGTTATCCTTGTGTGAGATAATACCTCACTGTGGTTTTAATTTGCATTTCCCTGATGATTAGTGATGTGGAGCATCTTTTCATGTGTCTGTTGGCCATCTGAATTTCTTTGGAGAACTGTCTCTTCATATTCTCTGCCCATTTTTTAATTGGGTTATTTGCTTTTTGGTTGTTGAGGCTTGTAAGTTCTTTATGTATTTTGGATTTTAACCCCTTGTCGGATATGTCATTTACAAATATATTCTCCCATAATGTAGGATGCCTTTTTGTTCTGTTGATGGTGTCCTTTGCTGTACAGAAACTTTTTAGTTTGATGTAGTCCCATGAGTTCATTTTTGCTTTTGTTTCCCTTGCTCGAGGAGATGCATTCAGGAAGAAGTTGCTCATGCTTATATTCAGGAGATTTTTGCCTATGTTGTCTTCTAAGAGTTTTATGGTTTCATGACTTACATTCAGGTCGTTGATCCATTTCAAGTTTACTTTTGTGTATGGGGCTAGACAGTAGTCCAGTTTCATTCTCTTACATGTAGCTGTCCAGTTTTGCCAACACCAGCTGTTGAAGAGGCTGTCATTTCCCCATTGTATATCCATGGCTCCTTTATCATATATTAATTGACCATATATGGTTGGGTTTATATTGGGGCTCTCTAGTCTGTTCCATTGGTCTGTGGGTCTGTTCTTGTGCCAGTACCAAATTGTCTTGATTACTGTGGCTTTGTAGTAGAGCTTGAAGTTGGGGAGCATAATCCCTCCAGCTTTATTCTTCCTTCTCAGGATTGCTTTGGCTATTTGGGGTCTTTTGTGGTTCCATATGAATTTTAGAACGATTTTCTCTAGTTCATTGAAGAATGCTATTGGTATTTTGATAGGAATTGCATTGAATCTGTAGATTGCTTTAGGCAGGATGGCCACTTTGACAATATTAATTCTTCCTATCCATGAGCATTGAATGTGTTTCCATTTATTGGTATCTTCTTTAATTTCTCTCATGAGTGTCTTGTAGTTTTCAGAGTATAGGTCTTTCACTTCCTTGGTTAGGTTTATTCCTATGTATTTTATTCTTTTTGATGCAACTGTGAATGGGATTGTTTTCCTGATTTCTCTCTCTGCTAGTTCATTGTTAGTGTATAGGAATGTCACAGATTTCTGTGTATTAATTTTGTATCCCACAACTTTGCTGAATTCAGTCAGATATTAGATCTAGTAGTTTTGGAGTAGATTCTTTAGGGTTTTTTATGTACAATATCATGTCATCTGCAAACAGGGACAGTTTAACTTCTTCCTTGCCAATGCCTTTTATTTCTTTGTGTTGTCTGATTGCCGTGGCTAGGACCTTCAGTACTATGTTGAATAGAAGTGGGGAGAGTGGGCATCCTTGTCTTGTTCCCGATCTTAAAGGAAAAGCTTTCAGCTTCTCGCTGTTAAGTATGATGTTGGCTGTGGATTTGTCATGTATGGCCTTTATTATTTTGAGGTACTTGCCCTCTATACCCATTTTGTTGAGACTTTTTATCATGAATGGAGGTTGAATTTTGTCAAATGCTTTTTCAGCATCTATGGAGATGATCATGTGGTTTTTGTTCTTCTTTTTGTTGATGTGGTGGATGATGTTGATGGATTTTCGAATGTTTTACCATCCTTGCATCCCTGGAATAAATCCTACTTGATCATGATGGATGATCTTTTTTATGTAGTTTTGAATTTGGTTTGCTAATATTTTGTTGAGTATTTTTGCGTCTATGTTCATCAGGGATATTGGTCTGAAATTTTCTTTTTTGTGGTGTCTGCCTGATTTTGGTATTAGAGTGATACTGGCCTCATAGAATGAGTTTGGAAGTATTCAATCTTATACTCTTTGGAAAACTTTAAGGAGGATGGGTATTAGGTCTTCACTAAATGTTTGATAAAATTCAGCAGTGAAACCATCTGGTCCAGGAGTTTTGTTCTTAGGTAGGTTTTTGATTACTAGTTCAATGTTGTTGCTGGTAATTGGTCTGTTCAGATTTTCTGTTTCTTTCTGGGTCAGCCTTGGAAGGTTGTATTTTTCTAGAAAGTTGTCCATTTCTTCTAGGTTATCCAGTTTGTTAGCATGTAATTTTTCATAGTATTCTCTAGTAATTCTTTGTATTTCTGTGATGTCCATAGTGATTTTTCCTTTCTCATTTCTGATTCTGTTTATGTGAGTGGACTCTCTTTTTTTCTTGATAAGTCTGACTAGGGGTTTATCTATTTTGTTTATTTTCTCAAACAACCAGCTCTTGCTTTCATTGATTCTTTCTATTGTTTTATTCTTCTTGATCTTATTTATTTCTGCTCTAATCTTTATAATGTCCCTCCTTCTACTGACTTTGGGCTTCATTTGTTCTTCTTTTACTAGTTTTGTTAATTGTGAGTTTAGACTGCTGATATGGGATTGTTCTTCTTTCCTGAGGTAGGCCTGTATTGCAATATACTTTCCTCTTAGCACGGCCTTCACTGCGTCCCACAGATTTTGTGGTGTTGAATTATTGTTGTCATTTGTCTCCATATATTGCTTGATCTCTGTTTTTATTTGGTCATTGATCCATTGGTTATTTAGGAATATGCTATGAAGCCTCCATGCGTTTGTGGGCTTTTTCATTTTCTTTGTGTAATTTATTTCTAGTTTCATACCTTTGTGGTCTGAGAAACTGGTTGGTACATTTTCAGTCTTTTTGAATTCACCAAGGCTCTTTTTTTGGCCTAGGATATGATCTGTTCTTGAAAATGTTCCATGTGCACTTGAGAAGAATGTGTATTTTCCTGCTTTTGGGTGTAGAGTTCTGTAGATGTCTGTTAGGTCCATCTGTTCTAATGTGTTGTTCAGTGCCTCTGTCTCCTTACTTATTTTCTGTCTGGTTGATCTGTCCTTTGGAGTGGTGTGTTGAAGTCTCCTAGAATGAATGCATTGCTTTCTATTTCTTCTTTTAATTCTGTTAGTATTTATTTCACATATGTAGGTGCTCCTGTGTTGGGTGCATAGATATTTATAATGGTTATATCTTCTTGTTGGATTGACCCCTTTATCATTATGTAATGTCCTTCTTTATCTCTTGCTAATTTCTTCGTTTTGAAGTCTATTTTGTCTGATACAAATACTGCAACTCCTGCTTTTTCCTCCATATTAGTTGTGTGAAATATCTTTTATATCTCTTCAGTTTTAGTCTGTGTATGTCTATGGGTTTAAAGTGAGTCTCTTGAAGGCAGCATATAGATGGATCTTGTTTTTTTTATCCATTCAGTGACTCCATGTCTTTTGATTGGTGAAGTCAGTCCATTTACATTTGTGGTGATTATCGATAGGTATGTATTTATTGCCATTGCAGGCTTTAGATTCGTGGTTACCAAAGGTTCAGTGTTAACTTCCTTACTATCTAAGAGTTTAACTTAACTCAATATGTTATTACAAGCACAATCTAAAGGTTCTTTTTTTTCCCCCTCCTTTTTCTTCCTTCTCCATTCTTTATATATTAGGTATCATATTCTGTACTCTTTGTCTATCCCTTGATTGACTTTGGAGATAGTTATTTTCATTTTTGCATTTGCTTAGTAATTAGCTGTTCTGCTTTCTTTACTGTGGTTTTATTACCTTTGGTGACAGCTATTAAACCTTAGGAACACTTCCATCTATAGCAGTCCCTCCAAAAGACACTGTAGAGATGGTTTGTGGGAGGTAAATTCTCTCAGCTTTTGCTTATCTGGAAATTGTTTAATCCCTCCTTCAAATTTAAATGATAATCTTGCTGTATAAAGTAATCTTGGTTCAAGGCCCTTCTGCTTCATTGCATTAAATACATCATACCACACTCCCTTCTGGTCTGTAAGGTTTCTGCTGAGAAGTCTGATGATAGCCTGTTGGGCTTCCCTTTGTATGTGATGTTAGTTCTCTCTCTGGCTGCTTTTAATAGTCTCTCCTTATCCTTGATGTTTACCATTTTAATTACTATATGTCTTGATGTTGTCTTCCTTGGGTCCCTTGTGTTGGGAGATCTGCACATCTCCATGGCTCAGAGACTATCTCCTTCCCCAGATTGGGGAAGTTTTCAGCAATCACCTCCTCAAAGACACTTTCTATCTCTTTTTCTCTCTCTTCTTCTTCTGGTACCCCTATATGCGAATATTGTTCTGTTTGGAGTGGTCACACAGTTCTCTCAATATTCTTTAATTCTCAGAGTTCCTTTTTTCTCTCTGTGCCTCAGCTTATTTGTATTCTTCTTCTGTAGTTTCTATTTCATTTATTGTCTCCTCCACTGTATTCAATCTGCTTTTAATATCCTCAATTGTGCTCTTCAATGATTGGATCTCCAACCAGAATTCATTCCTGAGTTCTTGAATATCTTTCTGTACCTCCATGAGCATGTTAATAATTTTTATTTTGAAATCCCTTTCAGGAAGATTCATGAGGTCGATGACATTTAAATCTTTCTCAGGGGTTGTATTAATTTTACTCTGGACCAGGTTCCTTTGGCGTTTCATATTTGTGTATGGCGCCCTCTAGTGCCCAGAAGCTGTACTCCCTGGAGCTGCTCAGCCCCTGAAGCAATGTCGTGGGTCGCAGTGGAGTGTTATTGGTGCCTAAGGGGAGGAAACAGCTGTTTCCTGCTTCCCGGCTACTATGTCTGTCTCCACTGCCTGAACCAGTGTGCAGAGCACACAGGTATAAGCGTCTATGCTGTGTTTGTAGTGGCTGTAGACAGATATTCCCTCTGGCTGGCCTAACGCCAGGGTAGGGTTTGCTGGTTTGCCCCGGGAGAAAGGCACAGTAGGCTGTGTATCACGGAGGGGGTCCTTGGAGCTGTGTAACCAGCCAGGGAGCTGGAGCACCTGAAGATTGTGAAAGCTCCCAACCTGCTGGGCAGAGTGCACCTGGACAATTTTGTCTACATGTCCTTTCTCCTGAGCAGTAAACTCTGTGCAGTCATTGCCCTTTTAGCAGCCCTCTTGCTAAGGGCTTCCTTGTTAGGAAGTCTGTCAGGCTGCCGGCCTTTCTTTTGTCCCAGAGCCGCTGGATATGGATCCCTGCTTTCCCCAAGCAGCCGGAATCTCAGTCTCTCCAGGAATTCTGCCTGTCTTAGCTTTCCAACCCTGTAATCACAAGAGTATCATGCAAGCACCATGAAATGTAGGTTTGTGCTCCCAGAGCATATCTCCAGAGTTAGGTATTCAGCAGTCCCAGGCCTCCACTCCCTCCCTGCTCAGTTTCTCTTCCTCCAGCTGGTGAGCTGGGGTGGGGAAAGGGCTTGGGTCCTGCTGGGCCACAGCTTTGGTATGTTACCCTGTTCTGTGAGGTCTGCTCTTTTCTTCAGGTGCATGCAGTCTGGTGCAGTCCTCTTTCCTATTGTTCTTTCAGGATTAGTTGTAGTAATTATGTTTTCGTATTATATGCAGTTTTAGGAGGAAGCCTCTGCCTCACCTCTCATGCCGCCATCTTTAATCCCTCACTCCAGCTTCTGTTCATTCTTAAAAGTTTTTATGAATTGTGCTTTTGACTCAGTAATATATCTGTCTTGCCTGAGGGTTTCAGCCCCAGATAAGTTTACTATGGATTCTGAGACTGAGAAATGGCAACAGAACATTCTGGGGGTAAAAGGGTTTATACCCAGCTTTACTCTCACAGCGGTAGGTTGAGCACTAGAGTCACATCTGCATCCAGCAGTCTGCAGGTCTGTAATCCACCTCTGTCTCTGCCACAGCCTAGAGCACTGGGCGAAGCTCTTTCTATAGTGACTCAGTCAATAATAGCTCTTTGCCTACAGGTGTGGAAGCATTAGCCCAGCAGCAGGCCAGTTACATAATCAAGTAGTTTAGCATCAGGTGAGGATATTCCATGGGAACTTCTATTTTCCCTGCATATATCTATGTTTACTTTGAGATGAAATGATTTTCCTAACAGAAAAACACCAACTCCTAGAACTATATCTGACATAGGAGGCACACAATATGTGTTTATTGAATGACTGAATGATTGAGTTGGTTTACCCTGTGTCTTGGCAATGGGTTTGAGCCCCAGGCAAGTTCACTATGGATTCAGTGTGACCAAAGAAATTGACAGCAAAACGTTCTTTGGGGTGAAAGGGTTTATTACCCGGCTTGTTCTCCCAGCGGTAGGTCGAGCACTAGCATCTCTGCCTCCGCCCAGAGCACTGGGCCGAGCTCTCTATATAGCACAGTAATAGCTTATTGCCTAAAGGTGTGGAAGTGGTAGCCTAGCAACAGGCCAGTTACATCATCAGGCAGTTTAAGTTCAGTGAGGATCCTGGCCGTAGGAACCCCAGCTTCCCCACACCCTGTCTGCTGTCTCAGCCACAGGAGTTTCTTCAAGGCTGCTGCAGGCCTCACTGCTCATTTGATCCTCCCTCAAGATCCTTCCCTGGCATCTGCTGGAAAACCATTGTAATAAATATGCAAATTATTATAGCTCTAATGCAAAGGGAGCCCCAGATTTGTGTAATAGCCAGTGTACTTAGTTGCACCTGTGGCCCCAGTTGGGGCAAGTGGACCTAATTTCAGCCTCTGGCTCATCTTTTGTTACATGAGCCAAGGTGGTAGGAAAGCTGCATTCAAGCCCACACCTGATGGTGTCTCTCCATAGCTCAGCTAATCAGACGACTTGGTGTGGATAAAGTGAAGGTTTCTATGAACCTAAACTACTTGATGTAACTGGCCTGCTAGGCTACTGCTTCCACACCTGTAGGCAATTAGCTATTATTGACTGAGTCACTATATAAAGAGGTCTGCCCAGTTCTCTGGGCAGGAGGCAGAGCTGAAGGAGGATTACAGACCTGCAGACAGTTGGATGCAGATGTAATTCTAGTGCTTGAATTCTGTTGTTGGGAGAACAAGCCAGGTAATAAACCCTTTCACCCCAAGAATGTTCCATTGTAATTCCTCAGTCTCACTGAATCCATAGTGAACTTGCCTGGGGCTGAAACCCACTGACAAGACACTTGGGTTCCAGCAAACAGTGTTGCAGCAGGCAGTGGGTTTCCATGGGGCAAGCCTTAGCCACGGGGTTCTGTGTAACTGTGAGTGTTTCCAATGGGAAGAGTGAAGGTGGCACTGTGGTGTATCTTCCCGGACACTGAGACTTTTCTTTCTAATTGAATAAAATCACTTGCCCTGCATGTCTCAATAAACTGAATATATAATTACAAACACCCCCACAAAGAAAACTCCATACCCAGAAGGTTTAACTGGTGATTTTTAGCAAATACTTAAGGAAGAAACAATACCAATTGTGTATAAACTCTCTCCAAAGTTAAAAGAGGAGAAAATATTTTCCATTTCATTTTATGAGACCAGTATTACTCTGATACTGAAACCAGACAGATGTTACAAGAAAAAAGACTGCAGATCAATATCTCTCTGAACATAGCCACAAAAATGTTTGACAATTAGCAAACCAAATCCAACAACATAACAAAAGAATACTATATCATGACCAAGTGGGATTTAATTCTAGGAATGCAAGTTTGATTTAACATTCAAAAAGATCAATTCAATAATCACATTAACAGAATAAAAGAGAAAAATCAAATGACCATTTCAGTACATGCAAAAAAAGCATTTGACAAAATTCAATACTCATTTGTGATTAAAAATTTCTCAGTGAACTGGAAATAGGAGGGAACTTCTTCAACCTGAAAAAAGGCATCTTTAAAAAACAATTGAATGAAATCTCTTCACTCTTTGCTCACAGATCTAGGGTAATAATACCACTACTTAACATCTGTTGAATGTTTACTATGTGTCAGCCCTCAATCCAAGTTCTATACAGATATCATCTCATTTGACCCTTTTAATAGCCCATGCTATTTGTTCATTTTGAGGATGAGAAAAGAATGTACAGAGACATCAACTAACTTACTTAAGATTGCTCAGCTAGTAGGGGGAGGAGCTAAGAAGGTTCGACTCCAGCGTACTTAAAGAGCTATATTATACTCACTTAACCACTGCATTATACTCACATCTTCCCATCTGAGGTATGACTTTGTTATTTAAATCAAAGGGCAAGTGTCTAAGGTATAGGTGGATAGTGGAAATGCTTGGAGAGTTTTCAAAAGCCACACATGTCTGTAGGGCCATGCCATATGGTTTTATCAGCTGTTCACAGCTGTACATGGTGGACCTGCATTTTAGAGACCCACCCTCTGTGAATAGAAGTCTGTTGGGGCTGTTTTGGAAAGTTTGATTTCATGATACAGGCAAAGGTCCTTTCGTTTTTTGCCATATCCTCCTTTTCCCTGCTTCTTGACATGGATAGCAGTCTTTGGGTGACTTTATGTGACCAAGCTTAGGGAAGAGGAGCAGAAAGACAGAAGAAGACGGGGGCATTGATGCCACCATGCCACCGCCATGGCAACTCTGGACTTCCAACCTCCAGACTTCTGAAGTATCTGAGAAAAAAACATCCTACAAATTCATATTTGTGTCTCTGTTACATTCAGCGAAACACAACCACTCATTGATTTGTTTTCAATTAATGTTTATTGACCTGACTCTGTGTTGGCTGCTGGGGATAAAACAGTGGATAAGCCAGTTTTTTCGTCAGGAAGCTCATGGTAAGGTTGAGAAGGCAGATAATGAAAAACAACAGTAGTACATCGTGATAACAACTACTGTAGAAGGAAGCACCAGAGTTCAGCATGATCAACTCTGAATGAGCTGAGAAGTCAGCCGAGAGATGTTTGTGTTTGGTTTTAAAGGATGAGTTGGAGTTTGCTAGTGTGAGGTGGGAGGAAGGGCATCCCAGATAGGTGGAAGAGCATGTGTGAGTACATGGAGTCCTGAAACAGCATGGCGCGCTCCGGCGGCTCAGTATGGTGGATGAGAGATGGGCCGACCCATACAGGGATATATGTGCCATGTACATAGAAAATACATTTCCTGCCAGGTGCCTGGTGTTGGGAGTCAGCAAATTGTTTTTAGCAGGGAAGTGACTTGATAAGATCTGTGTTTTTAAGATCTGCTCTGGAAGCAGTGTGGAATATGGACTGGAAAGTGATAAGGCAGAAAGATGAGTATAAAGCTGTCGGGTGCAGACGTAAGTGCTGCTTGCCTTATTTCATCATTAAGGCAAGAGAGCCCAATAGCCCGTGCCAAGGCAGTGGCACAGGACTGGGCAGGAAGGGTTGGGGAGGAAGTAAGGTCTTTGCTTGCTACTTAAATCCCATAAAATGACCTTTGGCCCCTTCATGGGGCTGTTTGCTCGTTGGGATTTTGCACTTCTGCATATTAGCAGTTGATAAAATTTTTATTTAAATGTTTCGTTTTTGCTTAATTTACCCTTTTAGGCTTGTGTTCTAATAACAGTTTCTCTCCCCAAATGATGGTGGTGTGCTGCCTTTTTCTCATTGCATTTTCTTCCTGAGTTCTACAAAGAACTTCCTGAGTTCTCAGCACCTGCCTCTCGATCTTAATGTCCGCTTACAAAGGAGGTCTCAAGATAGACGTGCACTTGTGACTCGCAGGAGAGCTGCAGTTCAGAACCTCCCTCTGCAGACAGGTTAGGTCCAGCACCAGCAACAGTTTTGAAAATTTCTGGAAAAATACTTTTAGCTATTGTTATGTTTCTCCGAGAGGAAAGCTATGATCTTAAACCATGGTGAGTGCTTGGGAAGTTCAGCTTGGACAGAAAAATCTACCTGATTCTTCAGATTGTATTTCGGAGAATACTTGGATAATAGTAAGCCTCCCTTTAAAGGGAGTAAGGGGAAGGATTCATGAAAATATCACAGCAGTTCCTTTCATGTCACCTACCCTTAGATTAAAGCTGTTCAGCATGATTGACTTCAGTCCCTTCATCTAAGTTCCCAAGTGATACGCTTTCTCTGGATTTCATCTGCAGGTATTTGTGGGTGGACACAGATGAGAAGAGTTTGAATTGGGACTAACTGGGTGTATTATGTTCCTGTTGCTGCTATAACAAATGACCATGGACTTAGTGGCTTAAAACACCACCAGCTTATTATCTTACAGTTCCTCACGTCAGAAGTCTGAAATGGGGTCTTAAGGGGCTAAAATCAAGGTGTCAGCAGAACTGTGTTCTTTCTGGAGGCTCTGAGAGTGAATCCATCATATCTGGTCTTTCCTGGCTTCTAGGGGTCACCCACACTCCTTGGCTTGTAGCCACATCACCCTGACCTCTGCTTCTATCATCACATCTCCTTCACCGCTTCCTCATATGAGGACCTTTGTAATTACATTGGGCCCATCTGGATAATCCAGGATAACCTCCCCGTCCCCAATCTATAAAGTCCCTTTTGTAATGTAGATAACATTTCACAGGTCCTAGGGACCAGGGCATGGCCATGTTTTGGGGGGCATTATTCTGCCTACCATACTGGATTCAAATCAGAGGATCTTGTGGCTTGGGAAACCACCCTGCTGCCACACAGGGAAGATGGGAGTAACGGATGATGGAAGCTACTTACCTTCTTATCTCAATGAGATTTATTCTCATAAAACCCAGTTTTCATTCATAGCCGTTAATGCAATCTGATCATATATTTAATGGTTGTGTCCTGCTTGTCTCCATCACTAAACTGTAAGCTCTGTGAGGGCAGAGCCTATATGTCTGTCATGTTCATCGACATGGCATGTGTGCCTGGCTGCGGCAAGCAATGTGGGCCGCCTCCCACTCCAGCTGCTCTACTTCTTCCTCAGTGATTGCATTCCAGTTTTGTTCTGAGGATATTTTGCCCATCCCCAGGGGACATGAACCATGGTGTCTAAGCCAGTGAAGTAATCCTATTCTCGTTTGCCAGCGATTGGCCTACAGACGGCCGTGTGACCTAGTTCTGGTCTGGAAAGATCCCTCCTCTTGGGGAAAACAGCAGTCCATGTGAGGTAAAAGCTCTTTTGCCTCTGATCTTTTCCATCCTTCTTAGGATGTTGTTACACGTCACAGTCTGCTTGGGCTGCCACAACAAACACACCATCCAATGAGTGACTTAAACCACAGAAATTCATTTCTTACAGTTCTCAAGGATGGGAAGTTCAAGATCAAGGCGCCAGTCAGTTCGGTTCCTGGTAAAGCCTGCTCCCTGGTTCATAGATGGCTCCTTGCCTCGTCATCACATGGCAGAGAGAGGTGATCTCTCTGGTGTCCCATCTTATCGGGGCATTAATCACATTTATGAGGGCTCCATTCTCATGATGTGATTACTTTCCAAAGACCCCACCTCCCAGTGTCATCCCACTGGGGATTCAGCTTCAATAATGAATTTTGGAAGAACCTCAACACTCAGTCCGCAGCATCATGTAAGGGTGTGATGCCTGGAGCCGTGGAAGCCATCTTGAAACCCCAAGGGGAGACAGAGCTGACTCACTGATGAGACCAGAGGAGGGAGATGGGAAGATCCTGTGTTCCTGCTGGCGTGGTTGATCTGTTGCACCGATCCTGGCATTGCCTATGTACAGACTCCTGGTTCTGTGAGAGAGTTTAATGTCTTCATTACTTAAGGCACCCACAGTCAGGGATTTTGTTATTTGCAGCCAAATGCACCTGAACCAATATACTAGCCAGTATCTGGGACATGGTGGGAATGTCTAACGAACAAATACTTCAGTTGACAAACATGCCCTTACCACAATTTCAGAATTCCTTAAAAAAAGGGGATCTACCTTACAAACAGCCATGCTGAGCCCCTGTATTCCAGAAAAAAGCCCCCTAGGACGGGGAGTAGCTGAGAAAAGTCTCTATTGTTTTGACTTTCACCACAAAGAGGGGAATGATTCCGTTATGGGTGGCTTGGGTCCTTCAAAGCATATTATCCTATTTAAGTGCTAACCACGTCTTCCCAGTTGATCAGTTTTCTCTGCCCAGTTCCCGTTAGAGTATCTGCCAGTTGGGTACTGTGTGCCATCTGCTGAGTTTCAGGCAGACTGAACCGACAGGAAGACCTGTAAAGAGAGAGTAAGGCAGCTTGGCTCTGGGAAATCCCTCAACCCCAAACTGCTCCTACAGCTACAGAGCTGAGGACGCCGGACGCCACAGACCCCCCAAAGAGGTGCTGGGCCTCCCAGGGGACTTCAGCAGGGGCGGCAGGCCTGGAAGGCATACCCAAGGCAAGGGTGGTGGCCCAGAGCGCTGGCCAGCAAGATTCATACCCATGATTACCTTGTTAACCTGCGTCCCAGCGAAAGTGTCGCCTTTTAGGCCACTGCATGTGGTGTTCTTTCCTTGACACTCTTAGGAGATTACCTGCTTTGACTTATGCCCTCAGATTAAGGCCAGACCTAGGCTACCCAAGGGAATGGATATTCATTAGTGTTCCAGAACTCTCCTGGAATTACAGCTTACTAAAATGTCACAGTGATGCGTCCCTCCTCTTCACATAGGCACACAGACATGTGGCCACAGCACTATCTTGGGGGTGTGGTGGCTGCCCGAGGAGGTCACACTTCCCCAGTTTCACATCCTGTCCCTACCAACCCTGGTCTACATAGCTACAGCTGGTGCTTTTTGGCCTCTGCTTTCAGACTGGGACGCCTGGTTTGAGTTGCAGGGGGACCCCAGCCCTGCATATCTGCATCTGCCTCTGACCATCTGCAGGCTGAAAGTCAGGGGGAGCCCCCATCCACCTGAGCGCCAGAGGGGACCCGCTGCTGTTATGGATGCCCTCTGTGGCTTCAGCCTGAATGTCCCTTGCACTGGCATTTCAACTCTACCATGTTCTAGTGCCCACAGCCCCAGGTCAACAGAAGCCCCCAAGGACACTCACCCACCCTGCAAACTTTTCACTTTTATCCTTCTTCCCCACTTACTCACATTTTACTCCTCAATCTTTAGCTTCCTGGTTTCTCCATCTTACCAAGTTACCAACTGGTTAACTCCTATTTTCTCTCCATCCTTTCAGACTACCCCCAAGTTGTGTTTGGAGTCAAGATTTTTCATTATCTCCATCCTTTCATCATTAACTAGAGTCACCACTTTGCCTGGATTTGCTTTGAGTGAATCCACGTTTTTTTTTTTTTTATAATTTATTTTATTTTGGTATCATTAACCTACAATTACATGAGCAATACCGTGATGATTGAACT
>JAQQAC010020896.1:65013922-65041680 GCA_029783875.1 Phataginus tricuspis
TGTCTTCTCTGAGTTGTACAGCCCTCCCCGTGCCCCCCCAACATTACGTCTGCTAATCGTAATGCCCCTTTTCCCCCCTTATCCCTCCCTTCCCACCCATCTTCCCCAGTCTCTTTCCCTTTCGTAACTGTTAGTCCATTCTTGGGTTCTGTGAGTCTGCTGCTGTTTTGTTCCTTCAGTTTTTTCTTTGTTCTTATACTCCACATATGAGAGAAATCATTTGATACTTGTCTTTTTCTGCTTGGCTTATTTCACTGAGCATAATACCCTCTAGCTCCATCCATGTTGTTGCAAATGGTAGGATTTGTTTTCTTCTTATGGCTGAATAATATTCCATTGTGTATATGTACCACTTCTTCTTAATCCATTCATCTACTGATGGACACTTAGGTTGCTACCATTTCTTGGCTATTGTAAAAAGTGTTGCAATAAACATAAGGGTGCATATGTCTTTTTGAATCTGAGAAGTTGTATTTGGGTAAATTCCAAGGAGTGGGATTCCCAGGTCAAACGGTATTTCTATTTTGAGTTTTTTGAGGAACCTCCATACTGCTTTCCACAATGGTTGAACTAATTTGCATTCCCACCAGCAGTGTAGGAGGGTTTCTTTTTCTCCACATCCTCGCCAACATTTGTTGTTGTTTGTGTTTTGGATGTTGGCCATCCTCACTGGTGTGAGGTGATATCTCATTGTGCTTTTAATCTGCATTTCTCTGATGTTTAGCGATGTAGAGCATCTTTTCATGTGCCTGTTGGCCACCTGAATTTCTTCTTTAGAGAAGTGTCTATTCATATCCTCTGCCCATTTATTAATTGGACTATTTGCTTTTTGTTTGTTAAGGTGTGTGAGTTCTTTATATATTTTGGATGTCAACTCCTTATCAGATACGTCATTTATGAATATATTTTCCCATATTGTAGGATGTCTTTTTGTTCTACTGATAGTGTTCTTTGCTGTACAGAAGCTTTACAGCTTGATATAGTCCCATTTGCTGATTTTTGCTTTTGTTTCCCTTGCTCGGGGAGATATGTTCATGAAGAAGTCACTCATGTTTATGTCCAAGAGATTTTTGCCTATGTTTTTTTCTAAGAGTTTTATGGTTTCATGACTTACATTCAGGTCTTTGATCCACCTTGAGTTTACCTTTGTGTATGGGGCTAGACAGTAGTCCAGTTTCATTCTCTTACATGTAGCTGTCCAGTTTTTCCAACACCAGCTGCTGAAGAGGCTGCCATCTCCCCATTGTATATCCAAGGCTCCTTTATCAAATATTAATTGACTGTATATGTTTGGGTTAATGTTTGGATTTTGTATTCTGTTCCACCGGTCTGTGGGTTTGTTTTTGTGCCAATACCAAATTGTCTTGATTACTGTGGCTTTGTAGTAGAGCTTGAAGTCAGGGAGCGTAATTCCCCCTGTTTGATTCCTCCTTCTCAGGATTGCTTTGGCTATTTGGGGTCTTTTGTGGTTCCATATGAATTTTATGATTGTTTGTTCCAGTTCATTGAAGAAAGCTGTTGGTAGTTTGACAGGGTTTGCGTTGAATCTTTAGATTGCTTTAGGTAGTATAGCCATTTTGACAATATTTATTCTTCCTAGCCAAGAGCATGGGATGCATTTCCATTTGTTAGTGTCCTCTTTAATTTCTCTTAGGAGTGTCTTGTAGTTTTCAGAGTACAGGTCTTTCACTTCCTTCATTAGGTTTATTCCTAGGTATTTTATTCTTTTTGATGCAATTGTGAATGGAATTGTTTTTCTGATTTCTCTTTCTGTTAGTTCATCGTTAGTGTATAGGAAAACAAGAGATTTCTGTGTGTTAATTTTGTATCCTGCAACTCTGCTGAATTCAGATATTAGTTCTAGTAGTTTTGGAGTGGAGTCTTTAGGGTTTTTTATGTACAGTATCATGTCATCTGCCAATAGTGACAATTTGACTTCTTTACCAATCTGGATGCCTTGTATGTGTTTGTTTTGTCTGATTGCCATGGCTGGAACCTCCAGTACTATGCTGAGTAACAGTGGAGAGAGTGGGCATCCCTATCTTGTTCCTGATCTTAGATGAAAAGCTTTCAGCTTCTCGCTGTTAAGTATGATGTTAGCTGTGGGTTTGTCATATATGGCCTTTATGATGTTGAGGCACTTGCCATCTATACCCATTTTATTGAGAGTTTTAGTCATGAATGGATGCTAAATTTTGTCAAATGCTTTTTCAGCATCTATGGAGATGATCATGTGGTTTTTTTTCTTCTTTTTGTTGATGTGGTGGATGATGTTGATGGATTTTTGAATGTTGTACCATCTTTGCCTCCCTGGGATGAATCCCACTTGATCATGGTGTATGATCCTCTTGATGTATTTTTGAATTCGGTTTGCTAATATTTTGTTGAGTATTTTTGCATGTATGTTCATCAGGGATATTGGTCTGTAATTTTGTTTTTTGGTGAGGTCTTTGCCAGGTTTTGGTATTAGAGTGATGCTGCCTTCATAGAATGAGTTTGGAAGTATTCCCTCCTCTTCTATTTTTTGGAAAGCTTTAAGGAGAATGGGTGTTATTTCTTCTCTATGTCTCGTAGAATTCAGAAGTGAATCCATCAGGTCCGGAGTTTTGTTCTTGGGTAATTTTTTGATTACCGATTCAATTTCATTGCTGGTGATTGGTCTGTTTAGTTTTTCTGTTTCTTGCTTGGTCAGTCTTGGAAGGTTGTATTTTTCTAAGAAGTTGTCCATTTCTTCTAGGTTTTCCAGCTTGTTGGCATATAGATTCTCATAATATTCTCTTATAATTCTTTGTATTTTTGTGTGGTCTGTTGTTATTTTTCCTTTCTCATTTGTGATTCTGTTTATGTGTGTAGACTCTCTTTTTATCTTAATGAGTCTGGCTAGGGGTTTATCTATTTTGTTTATTTTTTCAAAGAACCAGCTCTTGGTTTCACTGATTTTTTCTATTGTTTTAATCTTCTCAATTTTATTTATTTCTTCTCTGATCTTTATTATATCTCTACTTTTGGTGACTTTGGGCTTCATTTGTTCTTCTTTTTCCAATTTCAGTGATTGTGTCTTTAGACTATTCATTTGGGAATGGTCTTCTTTCTTTAAATAGGCCTGGATTGCAATATACGTTCCTCTTAGAACTGCCTTTGCTGTGTCCCACAGAAGTTGTGGCTTTGTGTTGTTGTTGTCATTAGTCTCCATATATTCTTTGATTTCTGTTTTGATTTGGTCGTTAACCCATCGATTAATTAGGAGAATGTTGTTAAGTCTCTGTGTATTTGTGAGCCTTTTTGATTTCTTTCTAAAATTTATTTCTAGTTTTATACCTTTGTGATCTGAGAAGTTGGTTGGTAGAATTTCAGTATTTTTGAATTTACTAAGGTTCTTTTTTGTGGCCTAGTATGTGGTCTATTCTGGAAAATGTTCCATGTGAACTTGAGAAGAATGTGTATCCTGCTGCTTTTGGATGCAGAGTTCTGTAGATGTCTGTTAGGTCCATCTGTTCTAGTGTGTTGTTCAGTGCCTCTGTGTCTTTACTTATTCTCTGTCTGGTTGATCTGTACTTTGGAGTGAGTGGTGTGTTGAAGTCTCCTAAAATGAATGCATTGCTGTCTATTTCCTCCTTTAATTCTGTTAGTATTTGTTTCACATATGCTGATGCTCCTGTGTTGGGTGCATATATATTTATAGTGATTATATCTTCTTGTTGGACTGACCCCTTTATCATTATGTAATGTCCTTCTTTATCTCTTGCTACTTTCTTCGTTTTGAAGTCTATTTTGTCTGATACAAGTACTGCAACACCTGCTTTTTTCTGTCTGTTGTTTGCATGAAATATCTTTTTCCATCCCTTCACTTTTAGTCTGTGTATATCTTTGGGTTTGAGGTGAGTCTCTTGTAAGCAGCATATAGATGGGTCTTGCTTTTTATGCATTCTGTTACTCTGTGTCTTTTGATTGGTGCATTCAGTCCATTTACATTTAGGGTGATTATGGATAGATATATACTTATTGCCATTGCTCACTTTAGATTCGTGGTTACCAAAGGTTCAAGGGTTGCTTCTTTACTATCTGAGAATCTAACTTAACTTTCTTGTTAAGTTATTGTGAATGCCGTCTGATGTTTCTTTATCTCTCCCTTCCTATTCTTCCTCCTCCTTTCTTTATATATTAGGTATTTTATTCTTTGCCTTTAGTTAGTATTTGGATGGTCTGCTTTCTTTGCTATGCTTTTATTTTCTCTGGTGACATCTTTTTAGCCTTAGGGGTGTTTCCCTCTAGAGCAGTCCGTTTAAGATATCCTGTAGTGGTGGTTTATGAGAGGCAAACTCTCTCAACTTTCGTTTGTCTGGAAGTTGTTTAATTCCTCCGTCATATTTAAATGATAATCGTGCTGGATACAGTATTCTTGGTTCGAGGCCCTTCTGTTTCATTACGTTAAATATATCATGCCATTCTCTTCTGGCCTGTAAGGTTTCTGTTGAGAAGTCTGATGATAGTCTGATGGGTTTTCCTTTGTAGGTGATCTTTTTTCTCTCTCTAGCTGCCTTTAATACTCTGTCTTTATCTTTGACATTTGCCTTTTTAATTATTATGTGTCTTGGTGTTGTCTTCCTTGGGTCCCTTGTGTTGGGAGATCTGTGGGCTTCCATGGACTGCAAGACTATTTCCTTCGCCAGCATGGGAAAGTTTTCAGCAATTATTTCTTCAAAGACACTTTCTATCCTTTTTTCTCTCTCTTCTTCCTCTGGTACTCCTGTAATGCGAATATTGATCCATTTGGATTGGTCACACAGTTCTCTTAATATTCTTTCATCCCTAGAGATCCTTTTATCTCTCTCTGCCTCAGCTTCTCTGTATTCCTGTTCTCTGATTTCTGTTCCATTAACAGTCTCTGCATCTCATCCAGTCTGCTGTTAAGCCCATCAATCGCTTGTCTGATTTCTGCATAGTCTTTCCTCACTTCCCTCACTTCCTCCGTCAGCTCTTGCATATTTCTGTATAGATCTGTCAGCATGACTATGACTTTTATTCTGAATTCTTTTTCAGGAAGACTGTGCATGTCCATCCCTTCAGGCTCCTTTTCTGGGGTTGTCTGGCTGATCTTAGTCTCGATCATATTCCTCTGTCTTTTCATGGCTATAGAAGTGGTCACTGGTAGTTGCCATGTATGTCCACTGGGCTCTTTATGACCGCCTCGCAGGGTGCCGAGTCCTCTCAGATGTAGCTGCACACTGTGCGCTTTCCTGTGTGTTCTGGTCTATCTTTTAGGAATAGTTGTATTTGCTGTGTTTTCGTGGATAAATATAGTGTTGGGAGGAGATTTCTGCCACCTTGCTTATGCCGTCATCTTCCGGGAAGTCTCCTCATTGTTCATATTTTTTAAGATTTATACCTAAGCATTTAATTTTGGGGGATGCTGATGTAAATGGTATTATGCTTTCAATTTCAAATTCCACTTGTTCATTGCTGGTATATGGGAAAGAAATTGACTTTTGCATGTTAACCTTGTATCCGTGTGTTTTCATTTTGCACTGCAAATTGTGTGGCCATTCCTGGGGCCAACTTGGGTCAGAGGAAGGCAGGGGTCATATGCTTGGCAGTTCCCCCAAGATTTGCCTAAAGGATGGAGAGGAGCTAGCTGGATTGGGTTGGGAGATAGGCATATGTAGCAACCATGCTTGAATTCTGCTATGTACTGAGTTTTTTAGGAGATGGAAGAAGTGGAATTGGCTGTGTTTTTAATTCAGAAGGCAAATATCATGCCTATTTCCACTCTCACCTATAATGCTGCTTTTCCTATGTTGCGCAGGGTTTGGAAACCTGCTATTTGTCTCTCAGTGTGGCCTTCCCAGTTGTTCTGTGTTAAGATGTTGAGACAGGAAGTGTCTCTGAGCTCTTGTATGTTTAATTCTTATATGTAATGTAAAAAGTAGTATTTTCTCAAATGTAGCTCTTTCTGTTTTGTGAAAACCACAACAGAACTCTATATACAAAAGGAAAAGAATTCATCTTAATTGGATGCATAGTTGTATATTATTTCAATTCCCTCCCTGATTATATCACTATTTGTCTGCAGTAAACTTACAGATTTCCAAGCGTATCCCTGTAGTCCTCTTTGTATAAGATCCCATTTATTAGGCACTTATCGGTGCTTTTAAAAGAGCATGCGATTGCTCTGTTCCTTTTTCACTGGTGATTAGGGGCTATTGCACAGTTTTGATTTCTATTAGCACAGCTGAATGGGTTTAAAAAATATGACCAGTTGAGTCCTAGAGACTTTGAAAACTCTCACCCTGATTTCATTAGTGATTCCCTCAGGTTTTGGTTCAATATGGTCATCTGAGCACCCACATTTGCCTCCCTGCCCTCCTCAAATCCTGTTTAAGTGGCAGAAAAAGTACAAGAAAAAGAATGCATCCAGGAAAGCACTGTGAATTGGAAATTTTGAGGGTTCCTAAAAGATAGAAGTAGATATAATCAAATTATGGAGAACCCAACCTAGATTTTTTTTTCTCAGGAAGAAGTTTGATCTACTCTGACTCCTGGATAAAGTCTTTAGTCTGTCACCAGTTTTACATCATCATTCATAGCAAAGAAGAGAGTGACTTAGAACATTTTCCATACTTCAGGAATATGTCTGTGAAGGTGGTTTGAGCTGGCCCATACCAGTGTTTGAAAGCCAGTTGCCAATTTTTGAGAAATTTAGTGAACTGGTTGTTAAACTATTCGTAGTTTGGCATGGTGGCAGTATTTACACCAGGGAAATCAGTATATGCTATAACATTTTTTCCCTGGACAGTTATTAAATACTTACTAGCACATCACTGTCTGTGGACCAACTGACATTAAGCAATATGGTCTCCTTCTGTCCCTTGAAAACTCAAAATGGGTTTAGCCCATCTTCAAAAAGGGTAACCAGTGATTTCCTCCTAATTATGAAGCCATTCCTTGCTAGTAATGTTAAATTCCTCTGCTAGCTTTACTCCAGAGACACATTTCAGATTTGAGTCTCTTAATTCCATATTTAGTATAAGGAATGAATAAATGTGAAAGATGGCTACAATATTATAGCCCTTATAGGGCTATATCATTCTAGCTCAATTATTTACTCACATTTATTTATTCAGTAGATATTTATTGAGCTAATCTGATTAATCTAAAATCAGCCCTTTGTTGCCAATATTGTGCTAGGAAATGGGTGTACGTTGTATGACAAAACTAACATGGGTTCCTCATAGGATTTATAGTCTAATAAGGATTACAAACTTTATAAAAACATACATAATGTATACTTGCAAGTTGCATTAAAGCCATGAAGGAAAAGAACAGAGTGAAATGAGTGATATCATATTGGGAACTGTTTTGGGGATCTATTAATTTTGGGGGTGGAGAGAAACATTTCTATGTAAGTAGCATTTGATCAGAGATTTGAAGAACAAGTACATGTTAACCAAGCAAAGAGTGAAGGGAAGATGATTAAGAAATGACCAAAACCAAGTGAGATCCTTTGTAGAGTTCCCTCATCTGTCCTCAGGCCTCCAATTCATGGACAGAAATGATTTATGTGATTTTGGCATCAATACAGTATTTTTCAAAACATGTACCATTAATTCTTCTTCCAAAATTAAACTGAAAGTTGGTTCTGATCCATCTTGAAATCACAGTTAAGTATTAAATTATTTTTTTAGGTTAACTATGTACATACTCATCTACTGTTTCCTTTAATGAGAGTCATACGTTGGAATTCTCTTGGATAAATTGGATAATGATTAATGTTGTAACTCCTGATAATTCTGGGAATGAAGGGTTAGATAGAAGGAGCATAGTCCCAGAGACAAAATACAACTGGGGACATTAGGACCAAGGTCTAAGGTCAGAATAAGGCTAGTTCTAGTTAATGTTGAGTTGCCTCAGAACTGAATTAAGGTTTATTCAATTTCACATAAGATCAAGAATAGCTCCAGAGCCACCATGGTCAGACGGCCTTCTGGGGGAGTGGAGCCTCATGGGGACAGAGAATTACACAGATTGTCATGCATGACAGTTCAATCTTCTTGGAATCATTTATTTCTTCCACTCTTGATGGTGAATTTCATACAGGGACATGAAAAGGTACATGTCCCCAAAATTGGCCAGTGTTTCTCAAAACCTGGTCCCCTAAACATGTATACCAGAATCAGCTGTGTTATTTGTTTAAAATGTAGATTTGGAGGTACCATCCCAGACTGACTGAATCAGTTTCTGGGCAACCTGCAATGACTCTATGCCCCCCATCCATTAGGCTTATGGCCCTGTCCCAAAACTGCTTCCCCATTACCAGTGGATAGTCCTGCTTTCTGCTTCTCAAAGAAAACTGAAAACATGAGCTAGAGGAATTTCTCTGATACCCTGCTTTCAAATCTTCTAGCTTGCCTCGCCCTTTATCTCCCTTCTTCCAGCTGTAATCTGCACACCACCCTCCTGCTTTCCCAGCAATTGTTAGCCATCAATTCTCTCTTCTCTGTCCTACATATTCAACTACTCCTTCTCAAAAGGATCATTCCTGTAGGCATTGAAGTACGTCCAAGTCTCTTCTATTAAACAACAAATACGAACTAAGCATGCCTTCCTTGGTCCCATCTTCCCTCTAGCACCACCTTCTTCTCGTTCCAAACTAGCCTTTTGGAAGGAGTTCTGTAGTAAATCTCTGTTTCTTCATCAAGCATTCCATCTTCAGCTCACTGTGATCTGCTGTACTCCACTCAAATTACTCTTGGTAAGCCCACCCCTTATCTTTGCATAACTAAACCTACAAGGCGTTTCCCACATTGCCTCTCTCTCTATTTGTTTGTAGCATTTGACGTTATAGAATCCTCTCCTTGAAACATTCTTTTTTGTTGTCTTCCAAGATACCATATTCAAAAATTAAATTTTTTTTTCCTATCTCTCTAGGCACAATCCGACTCTTCTACCCAGTCATTAAATGTTGCAATTGATAACCCATTACTGTCATACTTGGCAAACTTATGCATGCCCATGGCATCAATACCATCTATACTTGCTTCCAAATTGATGTCCTCAGCCCAGACTGCTCCCTGAGCTCCAAATATGCATATCCAGCTGCTGACTTGATATCTCCTTTGGTGTCTTGATGTTATATCACATTCAGCATGTTTAAGATGAAACATCATATTTCTGCCTCTCCCCTCCCACAAGCTTGGTAACCCAGAGTTCCTTGTTTCAGTGAATGACATCATCATTCACCTAGTTACACTTGTAAGAAACATTAAATTCACCCTCAAAACCTCCCTTTTCCAGTGCAGTCCATACCCAAATAAATGTTTCTCATGAGCTCCTGCAGGCTTCTCAGATTCACCCACTGGGGCCCGAATCCACGCCGCTATCTTCTTTTGCTTGAGCCACAGCCATTGCCTCCGTGTTGGTCTTCCAGCTGCTGGAGTGAGTTTTCCGAAAGCACCCTGATCCTCTGACCTCCTGAATCCGTTGGTGACTTTCTTTGCTCTGAAATTAAAGACCGTAATTCTTCTCACGGCCTCTAGGATCTCCAAGGTCCTCTGTCTCCTTCTTTTCAAGACTGTCTTCCACTGTGTTTCCTCCCTCTTCCAGCTGGGCCTATCGGCCTGTTTTCTCAGTAGCCTGAGTTTGCAATATTCCCTCTTGTCACAGGACCTCCTCCATGCCATTCCCGCTGCTCGGAAGGGCCTTCCTCTCCTCTCCGGTCAATTCCCTTTCCTCCCCAGGACCTCCTTTTCTTGGAGAAGACTTTCCGACCTCCAACACTAGATCCAGTGCCTTTCACAAAACAGCCTTTCTTCTCATAATAGTCCTTATCTTAGCTTTTAATTATATCCTCCTTTATGGGATTAGTTGATTGGCATGTCTCTCCATTACCTGTAAACTGCTTGCAAGTGGGAACCATGCCTTTTTTACTTTTGTTGTATCCCCAGTGCCCAGCACTGGGGCTTGCATCTTACAGATCAGAGGGAGTGAATGAAGAACTAGGTTCTGCCAGACCTGCAGGAAGCTCCACATTTCTTGTCCCAAAGACCACCGGAGAGTATTTCTAGAGCCCAAAGCATCAATGTTGCTTCTTTGGACAGTACTCATCATCTGTTGAGTGAACATTTCTAGGGAGTCAGTAAGTGTTTGTTGAAACAGTGAGTTTTGGGTAATCTCATAATTAACCCTGTTCTGAGCAGGTAGCCAAGCCCAGGCATGCAGAGACCCCATACTCCAGCCCTCAGCCAGTGCTCCTCGTCTATTGGCCCATCACAATGTCTGTCATCTGAAGAGGGGCAAGGATAGGAGGTAGCTGTGGTTTATAGTCTCTTTACTTGTAAAAAGAAAATATCAACTTCTGCTTTGGTCTTAGTTATATTTCAACCTTCTTTCCTTCCTTCCTTACCGTGCACATCAGCCGTGCTGCCCTGGTACACAGACTCCTTTCTTTGCTTGGATATGGACCTCACTGAATGTAAGAGGAAAGTTGTAAATAATTGAAAGAGTCATAAACTTGGATTGAGTGTTAGGATTGTATAGACATAAAGTGCTTTCCCGTAAAATGCTGTGGGAATTGTTCTAGAATTCAGGGAAAACAAACAATTCCATCCTGAGTTGGACACAGTTCAACACCGTGGCCTCCCAGGAGTTGGCAGCCTTGGCACCAGTCTAGAAATCTGGGAAGTGAAAATTTGGTACTTTAATTTTTATTTTGAAAACTTGCATGAAGGAAGACTGAAACAGGGTTAGGGCATGGGTGGGGGACACTGAGTTGCTTTATGTTGGACGGATGGTATTGGAATGTTGGAAGGAAACTTGGAGTGGGGCTGGGCCAGGGCAAACTTGAGAGGTGGTCGAGTTGTAACCCCCCTTCTCTCTTCTGTCTCCCCCATTGGCCCTCTCCCCACTCATGGGGGCTGACCCTGGGGCCTTACTCCCAACCCACTTCCTAAACCCAGTTCTTTGAGAGTCTACAGTGCCTAAGTGAGGCAAACCCGTGTGTTAGGAGCCTTCTCCATTCATCCTTTTCTGTCAGAGCCCCTCCTCATCCACTTTCCCACGTGTTTTCTGATTCAGTTTTGCCTAGTCGAGTGGGACCTCGGGCCATCTGCATCACAGTCACTGACAGGCTTATTAACATGCAGATCTGCCAAGTCCAGACCTCTGGGAAAGAGGCTAGGAATCTAGGGTTTGATATACACCCTAAGTGATGTTTGTGCTCATTAGGGTTTGAAACCACTGACTTGGTCCCTCTAGTTTTCAACTTCCTAGTTCCTTTTCTTGGGTACTGAACCCACCTTTCTTCTGTGACTCAGCAGTCCCAGGGGTCTGGTCAACCTGGCCTCAGGATCCCCTCCCCTTGGGCACTGTTCTCATGGGCAGCCCAGTGGTTCCCAACCGACCTTCCAGTACCTTGGAGAGTCTGGCCTTATGGGCAGGACACAGATAGCTAAGTTGTAGTTATAAACATAAGACATTATTCTTCCCAGTACATTTATCTTTATAAAAGAAACCTTGATCCTCCAGAGAGATGTGTATCAGGGAATTGTATGCATCCAAAGCTAAATGTGCTAAAATATTAATTATAGCTAGAAATCCTTGATAAACACTCTTCACATCATAGAACCTGGCTACCTACACTGCCTCATTGCAGGATGATTACAGAGAATATGAGGCAATTTACACTTTGAAATGTTTTTCTGATGATTTAGTGGGGTTATGGAAGTTTGCTGCCCCTGGAAACATCACCTCTTGAATCAGCCTTTCAGCAATGTGTTTGGGGTGGTTATTCCAGACCAGGTTGTGGCGCCTTGAGGAGAAGGATGGAGGCCTAGGACTGTGATGAATAAAGGAGGCAGCAGAGGGGCTTGCTGAAGACTTTGGGCTTTGGAATTGGGCAGCTCTGAGATTCAGTTCTGGCAGTGGGATCTCAGACAAGTTACTCTCTATGCCTCACTGTTCTCATACTAAATCAAAGACAGCAGTAGTATTGATTTCATGGCATGTGGAGGTTAAATATGACAATGCACATTAAGTGCTTGGCCCAAGAGACCCAGAGCATGATCCTTGTTATCTTTATTGTCATTGTCTTTATACAACATTTCATATCATTGTTTTTATTATATTTGAGGTGGGGAGAGGGAAGGAGGTGATTCTTCTGTTCTTACAGAAGGGCGAGGGCTCTTCACTCATCTTGCTTGGATGACAGCTGGGGACTGGGTTGATGCTGGTGTATAACCTCAATGTTATCTTTTTTTTGAAATATTAGCTGACAGACTTATGTCTTATTTAGGCCATAGGACCCTGAGGCCAGTGCAGGAAGAGGCCTCCCAGAACACAAACCCAGGATAAGGTCACCCTCTTCCAACTACTCTAATCACCCTTTTGGGGATTTATGCCCAGTCCCTTAAGGGACATGGGAACTGAACTCTGCACTGGAGATCTGCAGAAAGATCCATGGCAACCATTTGGTAAAGGTAAGAAGCTGGTGAGGCTTGGTGCTTCTGAGACATGGCAACAGTTCCAAATCCAAGGCCTGTCTAGATGGGAGTCGGGGGTGGCCCTGCTGTTGCTAACATATCTGGTGTAAAATAAATGCTTCCTTGCACAGGTGTTGCCCTCTGTGATGACCCCACCCAGCTGCAACTCAGCATCACTGGCAACAAAAGAAGCTCAGAACCTCCTTTCTGTGTAAAGGGAGGGCCCGCACGGCCTCTCTGGGTGAGCTGCTGGGAGCCCGTGGCCCTCGCTCGGCATATCGCTGCGCGGTGGGCTTAGCTCTCCACCGTCCTTCACCCCGCTGTTCTGACAACTCCCACTGAAATGTTAGGATCAGCACAGGGGCATTTGGGAGTCAGCAGAATGCACGCCACGGTTAGGTATGTGGAATCTTCAGATCATGGAGGGAGGAGGGAGAAAGGCATGGGGGTCTATTGTGGAGCCCTGTGATTGGCTCCCATGATCAAATCGGACATTCTGCTGAGAACAGAAGCAAAAGTGATTGTATGTCCGTAATGACAAGTCCCTATTTCCAGGCCCTGAATATTCTAATGTGTCTTCCTTTCTTCATATCCATAATCCAAATGACGCCTGAGCATGGGAAAAGCATGCTCATGAAATCATGCTCATGGCATTGAGTCCTGGGCCACTTCGAAGTACGTCCCTGCCTGCCACAGAGTGCATGTAGTTTGGGTGCATGGGCACTTCATTCATTTGATTCCTTAACCTGTGCATTTTTATAGAGAGTCGCCCAGAGGACAGCAGAGAGCAGTCCCATGGCCCTAACGTGGAATGTGGTGAGGTGGGGATAGGGGTGGTGGTTTCACATTCTACATAGGCTGCTGAGGGACTAGCTTGTGATTTGGGAGGCTTTAAAATTAACGGTAGAAAGGAGGATGCATGGAGTAAGGAATTTGGAACTTCATGACCCTAAAAGCCAAGTGTGTCTGTCCATCAGATACAAGAAAACTCGGGAGGTTATAGAAGTCAATGCGATGGGCAAACATTTTCAGTGAGCAGTTGCGTGTCGTTGTCATTGAGAAAACACTGGGCTTAAGACTTCGTGGTCTTTTAATGACGTTTGGTGGAGTGTGACATCAGGAGTGCTTTCTAGCAAGTCTGCTTTGACATTCCTCCCACTGGGCTGTGGTACCATCTGTCTACCCCTCTAGGCTATGAGCTTTTTGAGGGCAGGGACCAAGTGCTATTGAAATCTATATTTCCAAACCCCCAGCAGAGCACCTGCTACATCATGGGTGCCAGGAGATTGTTTAGTGGATGAAATTCAACTATCAGCTACCAAATCCTTACAGTTATAAAATAAGCTGAAAAAATCTGCTTCCCTTTTTGCCAGACTACTTGGGTTGTCCCCAAATTCCTGAGGTCAAACAACCACGTTCATAATCATCCTCAATAGCGTCTCTTTCTGACTGTCGGGAGCAGCCCCGGTGGCCGCCATCTTTGAGGAATAGTTATTGCCCCGCAGGATGCTTCTGCCAAAAGAGGTGCTCCCCCAGGTGCTTATGGAACAAGAGGGCCATGGGCATGGGCCAGCGAGTGGGCACAGGGCAGAGGAGCAGCCAAGCCCGGAGAGAGCTTCGCGGGCAGCGGGCACGCCCGGCTTTGACCTGCTCCCCCCACACTGTCCCTCCACTTTGCTCTTCAAACCCATATGTTGGCATCAGATGGTCAGGACGTGACAGCCGGGGAGCCTGGCATTCCTCTGGAGTTTGCTGTTCTCCCTGCCCAGCCTACAGGCTGTACCTGCTACTTCAGCTGCTGCTTTCACACGTTGGGACTAACTCTGGAGCCCCGCTCTGAGAGACATCTCAGTTTGGGAAAGGAGGTGAGGTGGGCTTAGGGGGTGAAGGGAAAGGGATTGGGCGGGCATGGGGTGGGCATGGTGGGGGGACTTGGGGAGATGGGTGAAGGGAGGTTGGGAAGGATGGGTGGGTCCTCCTTATCATATGAAATCCTTTCTTTATTAATGAGTGCACCCAGAAGACATCCAGAGTGTGGGATTAAAATGGAGAGATTTCAGCAGGGAGGGTGTTAGGAGGAGATGGCAGGCAGGGACTGGAGCAATGTTGGCGGAAGAGTGGGGAACAAAAAGACACTGGATCTAAAGGGGGAAGAGGAAAGGACACATGCGCACACCGTGCAGAGGCTCTGGGTTTGAATCTGCAGGAACGTCTCCGGAGCTGGTGGTGCACGCCGGCTCCCGACTCCCATCCTCCCTCACTTGTCTCTAATTAGCCCGCCCCTCCTTGCTGGCAGCAAAGGCCGCGAGCACGTTGTGTTGAGTTTGTGCCGGAGAGGCGCCCCCTCTTACAGCCCCATTCCCCTCCCTTCCTGTTCCTGGCCTGGGTGGAGGGAAACGAGGGGTCTCTGAACACAGAAAAGCAGCTTCTGCAGGCAGAGGAAGGAGAGGAACATTCTCGGTGTGCCCCCCGGGCCCGGCTCTGCTTGGGGCCCTGACTGACCCCCCTCGGGTTCCGGGGCCGCAGCAGGGGTCGGAGCCCCTGGGCGCTCTTCCAAGGCCAGCTGCGGAGGCCGGGCATCCGCCGGGCGTCTGCGGGCCACCGGGGCCCTCACGGGGCTGGGTGACTGTTCCCGCAGGAGGTCTGGGCTCCGCAGCCGCTATCGTTTGCTTGCCCTTCCTCAGCTAACAAGTGCTCACCTTTCACGGGGCAGACGGAGCACACCCCTCAGTCGTGAATTCGGTGTTTCTACGGCCACAGACATGGCTAATGATGTTCTACGGCTTTAACTCATCTGAGGCCTGAGGTGAGCTATGATTTTGTTCCAAAGCTGTTTCCTGTCTCCCAGCAGGGCCTTGCTTCTCCAGGGGCACATCTACCTCTCACTGTGCTCTGAAGGTCTCAGGGCTCCCCACCCTTCTACAAACAATGGAGTTTCTCTCCTTTGGAGCACAGAGGGTGAAAGATTTATTTTGAGAAGATTCGGATTTTCTGCCCTTACTACACAGCCACCCACACAAACACACGCCCGGGCAATGCGGTAGGTGTGGCTTGCAGGCTCATGCAGGGGATTTGTGGGTCCCTTGAAGCTTGTCCAGGTACCTCAGTTTAAGATGCCTTAGTTTAAATAGAAACATCTTTATTATTGTTTCAGATACTAAATATATTGGATAGCTGGGTTCTCCTCAAACCTCTGTCTCCCGGTAGCCTTATGACCTTTGTCACTGCAAGTCTGCTGACAGCTCCCCGGCACTCTTTTGAGGGAGCCTGCATGGGGGGTGAGGGGGTGCAAGGGGGCCCAGGAAGTAGGCGGCAGGTCTCCAGGGCTCAGAGGGGGTCCCACTAATGTTTCAAATGCTGCTAAGGCTTTCCTGCAATCTGATGGCAGTTATGGGGGTCCTGGCTCTGATGTCCCTTCAAGAGAGAACTGGTGGGGTCACCTAGCCGTGGACAGCCTCTAGTTGCAGCACCTTCAGGTCCCACTACTGTGTCCAAGTGCTGGCCTCTCTGTCCCCAGGGAATTCCTGGACAGTGACCAGGCCTGGCCACCTCTGCCAGTGGGAGGCTTCTCTGTGGGCACCCTCACGTGCTGTTGGGCAGCAGGGCATTCTCAGAGATGGGGGATCTGAGGCTCTTCCTGCCCCACCCTCTCCTCCCCTCTTCACCAGTGTCAGGTCTGCACTGTGGCCTCAGGCTTCTCCTGCCTCCTTCTGCTTCTCTCCCCTCCCTTTCCCAGGTGTCCCAATAAATCTCTTGCACTTCTAACTCTTTCTTGGTGTCTGCTTCTGGGAGGACCTTCCTGACACAACTGTAGTCACTGGTGACATCATGGGTCACTTCACACAGTCCCACCTTACCTCCCCAGATCCCCATCTGGAAACAGTCCCCACTTCTTGCCAACCCATTTCATCACAGAGTTAGGAGTTTTCTGGGTGTTGGGTTCCATCCTTCTGGCTGTGCAAGTTAGCAGGGAACATAGTTCAGCACTCCAAGCAGGGGCGCTTAGGTTCCCTGGAGATGAGACAGAGGCATCAGGTAGTCAAACATACTTTATTTCTGTCTTGAGATTTTTTTCCCAGATCCCAGACTAGGAAGCAGACCTCAGGAATGACCCCTCTCCACCTACACAATTCCTCCTGAAATTCCTCCGGGTCAGCGAGGTCAGCTCCTGAGGCCCTGTTTCCCAGGAGGCCATGCAGTCCTTCCAGGAGAAAGGACATGCTGGCATGTCTTAGCATTCTGGTGTGGGCAGAGAAGGACAAGGATTCCTGCCCTTTAATTCCTCCTATAAAGTCCCTTTCCCACCCCTCAGTTACTATGGTCTGACTGTGAGTCCATGATATACATCGAATGAGGAGGAGGAGAAATTGGCACAATTCAAATAACACATTGACAGAGGTCGGACCCCATGTTTTGGAAGTAACAACAAAGATAGCCCCGTGACAACTTGTATTCTATTACTACTGAATAGTACATCAAGGGAAACACAGGAGATAAACACAGAGGATCACATTTCTATGAGAATGAGACCTATGCACAGTGCAAACCATGGTGTTTCTTACACATGGGGGCTGACAACATTTTTATAGGTTAAACGGGGTTGGAGAGTGATCGGAGGAAGGCTTGCTGGGCTGTGTCAGCAAGGATGTCTGCCACCTTTGAAACCACCATGGCTGTCCTGACCACGCTCTGACTATGGGCAGTGATGATGCTGTCCAACCACGCCTCTGCAGTTCCCGCACTGACTGGTGGCTGCCTTTGGAATTTTCTCAGACAATGCCCATTGCAAAGGCCCTCTGGAGGGCCCCAGCCTTTCATTGCCCATGTGGAGTGTGGGTCTTTAGAATCCTGCTTCTCAGCTGCCTCCATGCCTGCTGGGCAGCCATGGCCAGTGAATTAGCAATGGCCAGTCCAGTAGGCTCCTCAAGATTGGAAGGAGCTGTGTGTCCCTAGCTCAGGGCCAAGTCCAGAGCAGGTGCTCCATAAACCCTTTATGAATTCCATCTAACCTCTTCCATAGAGAGGATGCCTCCAACTCCTTGACACTTTCTTCTTAGGTACTTCTCATAATCATGCCAGATATTTACAGCCCTCTGAAGTGAATAACCCATACACAGCATGATTCTTTATTGGAAGTATGAGTGACTAATGCTTTGGGCACTGACTTCTGTTGCCCCTGAATTATGTCTTCCATTCCTATACCTGCATTGAGCTGGCCTTACTTAATTTACCTAATCCTATCCATGCTTCTTTGCAGAATATAGCTGTTGGTCTTTCTGGCTTGTACTGCTGCTCTACCACACCCCCAGGACTACCAACACCCTGGTAGGGTTACAGCCAGCATGGCTGGTAAAGGCTGTACACCCTGTGAGTTGCATTGTTCTCCTTCAATTATAGATGCAGCACATATTCATTCTCCAAACCATGAGGACATTCAGGGATATTACAAAAGGCTTCTGCTTTCAGCCACATCTGGACAAAGCAAAGATGTGGGAGATGGAAAGAAACTGCATGTTCACTTGCTGGAAACCCCAAAGCTGTATGGGGACATGAAGCCCTAAGTTCCTGGCTCTCGGCAAACTCCTGTGGGGTTGGTGAGCCGTCCCACTCCATACAGACAGGAGGCCAGCAAGGTCATGGGGGCAGGAAGGGGAGATTCCGAGAGTGTCACTATGCAAGGTGGTGTAGCAGGGCGCAGCTTCCTCACTCACTGGGTATACGTATACTAGCTATCTTTACACTTAGCTAGCATAAAGCTGAGACCTTGGCTTAGGGCCCCTGCCCTAAGACACCCAAAAGGCCACAGCAGGGAGCCCACATGTTTATCCTCCCTGATGGCATCTCTGGCTGTGGGACTCGCCTGCCAGAGCCTGATGGAGGGATACAGACTTTGGTGTGAAGTCTCCTGCTCTGTCAAAGGCCAGGACTTCAGGAGAAGGAATATCCAAGGTTTTAGGATAAATGAGAGACTGTCTGGCGTGGACATTAGCCCGCGGCCTCCACAGCAGCTGCGCCCCAGGAGCTGGGCATCAGGTCGCGAGACTTGCTGCTCCTGTTCTTTCTGAGACCGACTTTTGGTGAAACAAACAAAAAACGAATATGATCTTAAACCATTGAATGTTAAAATTTGAAGGGACACTTAAATCATCTAGTTCAGCCCCATAGTTTTACAGATAAGGGAAGAGGCTCAGATAGATCAGGTATGACGCAGGTCCCTGATTCTTGGTCTGTCACGCGCATTAGCTGGTATCAGTGGACAGATTCTGTTATACCGATTGTTCAAGGCAGGCCTGAGGGCCCGGTGCGACTGAACCTGAGGTTCTCAATCCCATGACGTTCAAATACACTGAAATATTCAGATGCCTGGAACAAGGCATCCATGCCTCCTCTTCTTGGATGCTTAGGAGACAGGGTTAAGTCTTCCCCTCAGATTTTATGGGGTTCCTTTTGGGCAGCCCGTTGGGTGAGGCTGACATGATGTGAGCCAGCAGCTAACAGAGGACAATCTGAGCATGACTGAGGACAGCTTTATTGCCGTAGGACAAAGGCTCCAGGCAAACAGATCAGCTCGGTCTGTTGCTGTACTGCAGGGCTCATCCTGAAATGAACCCCCCATGCAACCGAAGTTAATGCTAGAATTATGGAATGGTTTGTAGAGAAATACAAGCTCAGCTTTCCCACTTTACAGGCTCAGAGAAGTTCATGGATTTGTCTTGGGTCACACAGTATGAGGGTAGCAAAGATGGAGAATCCAGGTTTTTAAACTCCAGGGGGGATGGAATGTTTTCCCTAAACCATTCTGGCCTGTTTCACAAGCCCCAGTGTTAGGGTATTTCTGATGGTTTCCAGATCAAGGAGTTATCCATGCATGAGTGAAATAAGACTAAGATGGTGGTGGCTGTGCCTGCGGAAGACCCCGTGGTCTAGGAGAGCATGTTGGGGTAGAAGCTGAAGCTCTCCGTCACAGTCTTAGGGTCGCTGCGGGAGGAGCCGTTGGAGGTCAGGTCCTGGGATGAGGACGCGGCCTTGGGGCCATCCTCCGGCTCCTCCTCCTGGGCCCCTGTCACTGTGGAGACTGTGGTCTCCAAGCGGCTGACTTTATACACGCTGCCCTGGGTCTGGAGGTACCGGGTGGATTTCATTTCCAGCCCCTCATAGTCGCCAGCACTGATGAAGGGGCAGCACCGGAAGGCATGCTTGAAGCCCAGACGGAACCTGGGGAGAGAGCAGACGGACAGGTGACTGCCGGGCACGGCCTGCTTCCAGAGAGGTTCCGCCACTGCGTCAGCTCTCTAACGCATGGACATACCCAAGGGTGACTCCATTGTCGTTTTTAAAAGTAATTGATATCTGGAGAAGCTTGGACCAAAAACACTTAAAGGTCAGTCATCAAGGTCAAGTCCAGGACTAGGACCCTGGTTCACATGAAATGTGTATCTTCACTGAGGGCAGCTGCTGCACTTTACTGCCTCCACCAGTGTGGGTCAGTCGACTTTGGATAAAATTCAACATCGACAAAAACATTCACCAAATGCTTACTATGTGCTAGTCACCAGGTGGTAAAAATACGTCAGGAATCAGTCCTTCCCCAGTAGCCTGCTGACTGAGCATGATTCTTTGCCAATCACATCCCTTCAGGGTGCCTCAGTTTCCCTGTCTGATAAGCAGGGAGAATCAGCCTTCATTTAAACACGCAGTGGGAGATTTGACATAAAAATGTTTAGGCAGGTTGTCAGGCTTTTAGAAGATGGACAAATCTGTGAGTTAGGCTAACAGAGACCATTCAAACAAGTTTAAGAGAATGTCACTAAATTAATAGCACCCGAGTGTCGCATTCACAGAAGGCACTTTATGGGCTGATGACTGACAGTAACAAAGACTGTGACAAGCATTTTATTCCTCCCACCCGCTGCCTCCTTTCCCACATGGCGGCTCGGCTAGTGCCCCAGATGACACCTGAGCTGCTGCCAGGGACCCCAGCTCCCTCCTGGGGACCCTGCACAATGCGGTGGGCCCCCTATGGCTCGTTCCTCATGGTTTCTCCTGCCTCTTACTTGTCTGACATTGGCTTCTGCTGCAGGGACGGCTTTCCCCATGGCCAAGTAAGGGAAGAATCAAGCCTTGGAGGACCTGACTCCATTTTGCTTACCTTGTCCTGCTGGAACTGCTGGAAGAAACCGGGGAAATCTGCCCAGAATGTATGACAGGATGAGATGGGGAAAGTGAGAGACCAGGAGAAAGGAAAAGATGTGGGGCATGGTGTTCCAGTGCTTCCAGTCTCGCGCGCTCTCTCTCTCTCCATCTCCGTCATACTTTCTCTGTCTCTGTCTGACTCCCTCACTCTGTCTCTGACTCCTTCCTTCTCTCTCTCTGCATTCAAAGCCTTCTGTGAATCCGTAGGGCAGAGTGAGCAAACTCAAGGGCCGTGTGCTGGATTCAGCTTACAGACCTATTTACATGCAACAAACAGGATTTTTTATCTGCACTCCTACCCCCACCAACTTAATTACCAGTGTTTAAAAGTTGGGAGAGTTCATACAAAAAGGATTTCTGATTCTTCTTGGAAGGGAAAAGAAATGTCCCCTCTGGATTCATATTCCTGCCCGCCCATAATAGGCAGGGATCGAGTAGTGTGCTGATCGTTTTGCTTCAGTCCCCACCACTCCCTCTTGTCTCACAAAGGCTTTGCTCATTTAGGCTGGCTTCTCGGGGGCTAAACAGACAGCTGGTCTTGTGGCCTCTGGAGAGAGTGGGATGGGTCCTCACCTGTCATTGAGGCAGCAGTAGATGATGGGGTTGTACATGGTGGAGCTCATGGCCAACCACATGATGGCCAAGTAGACCTGCTGAATAAACTTCTCCAGGTAGAGATCAGGGTTGATATAGGGCAGGAGGAAGAAGATGTGGAAGGGCAGCCAGCAGATGGCAAAAGTGCATACAACGACGATCATCATCTTGACCACCTGGCAAGAGGGTGAAACAGGTGAGACTACCAGCACATCCCCTTTGTCCTATAGCCGCTTTTTATCTTCTCCTGCGTCTACACTGCGCACAGTGCAATATGGCGTGGGAACTGTGTATAAGAAACATATAATTCCTTTTGCAGAGACGGAAGGACTAAAGGACTTGGTTGTGGGAGGATCAAAGCAGCATCATAACCGTCACTTGGAAACTTGTGGGAAATGCACGTTTTTGGACCCCATCAGATTTACTAAATCAGAAACGGTAAGGGTGGGACCCAGAATTCTGTGTTTGCTAAGCCCTTCCAATGATTCTGATGGGTATCACTGTTTCCGAACCATTGTGTTATATCACCTTCCTGGGCAGTGAATGGAGACACCAAGGGAGACCAGAGAGTGAGCCAAGGGGAAGGAACGACCCAGGGAGGTGGGAAAAGTAGCAGGCGTGTGGGGGTCAGTGAGCAGAGGCCGGCAGCTAGGCTTGGGCCACAGAGGGAGGGAAGGACAAGGAAAGGGGTTTGGGCAGCGTGGGATTTAAAAGAAAGTTTTATGACTACTGTGTGAGGTAGCCTCTTCCTTTTTATCCTCAACAAACTTCAGAGAACAACTGCCTAGCACCCACACAAACACCATGCACAGATGTAACAAAAGAAAGAAAAAATAGAGAAGACTCCTATATATTGTCCGAAGCTTTTGTAGATGTTAAGTGAAAAAGGTGAGGGAAGAACAGTGTGTATTTATTATTTATGTAAAAACAAAAAGGATATATATTTATTTGGTTTTTCAATGTATTATAATACAGAGAAGGATTAATAGCAAATAACAGTGGTTACTATAGTGTGTGTGTGTGTGTGTGTGTGTGTGTGTGTGTGTGTGTGCATGTGCATGTGGGAACTGGGTAGATGGAAGACCTGGAAAGGAGAGAGCCTTTGCGTGGTAAGACTCAATATATTTTTTACTTTTAATTTTGAAACAATTTAAGAATCCCAGGAAGTTGCAAAAGTAGCACAGAGGGTTCACAGGGACCTCTGGTGATACCACTTTACAGAAGTTACCCGTGATCAGAACCAGGAAACCGACATTGGTACAGTACTGTTAACCGAACTACAGGCTGTACTTGGATTTTGTCAGTTTTGCACACATTCGTTTTTTTCCTTTCGGCGTGTAGTTCTGTGACATTTTGCCACATGTACAGATAAGTGAAAACACCAGCACAATCAGGGTCCAGAACTGTTCTGCGACCCAAGGCAACTCACTCAGACTACCTCTGTACAGGCAGGCCCTCCCCCCACCTCTAAGCCCCGGCATCTCCTGATCTGTCACCACCACTGTAATTTTGTTCCTAGCAATATTTTCCCATGTTTGAACCAAGTGAATGTATTATTTTGTCAAACTTGAAATTAACAAGAGACTAAATAATTCTTCAGTGCTTTTCTGGTTAAACATGTGTGTGTGCATGCTAGTGGACTGACAGGCTGCGGTGTTCTTAAGGAGTGAGCTCGGCGGCTCACGTCTGTACAGGCAGGCCTAGGTCACACCCACACTGAAGAGAGATCTCTTCCTTCCCCTCTGTGGCTCCCCAGGCCCAGGGTGTTTTGTGCTGCTGCCTCTGGGGCTCCTGATGCTCAGGACTCATGTGCTTGGGGCCTGTTGCCTGTGCCAGGCTGGGCAGGGTGCTGCCTGCCCTCGGCTCACCTTGCGCTTGGCAGAGACTTGCTCGTGGTAACGGTCAGAGGAGTCCCCAGGGATCTCACTGGCCCACAGCGTGATTCCCACCATGGTGTATGCATAGCCAATCACCAGCAAGGGAAGGAAGTAGATCAACACAGTCACGCAGATGTGGTACCTGCAACAACGTGGGTGAATAATGGTGATCACGGCTTGACAACTGTCTTAGCATTTGCCATTAATAAGCTTGGATGGTAAGTCACATCCCAGGGAGGCTTGCCACTCGCTTTGGATAGGTGGGTGATATATTAATGGATAAATTAGAGAAAACAAATCTTTTCAACTTATGTTTTTCTTGTGGGCTTTTCCATAAAAATGATTCCTGTTCACCTTGAAGAGAAGAATAAACATTGATAAAAGGGAATTGAATCTGTTGTATACCTATGACAATTTTATTTGATGTTAAGTTCAATATTGCCTACACGCTCTCTCACAAGGAAAGTAAGCTTAGTCTGAATTAACAGAAGTATATTTTCTAGAATGAAGGAGGTGATTGTACCACTCAGTTCATAACCTGTCCGATTATACTTACACTCAGTTTTGTGCAGGGATGTAAATCAACTTGTACATTCAGATGAGAACCTCCATGATGGTTGATGAGCCCTAATCCATTCAATATGACAAATGGATTCACAGATATAAGAATAATTAACTTGAAAGAAGGAGATGAGACTTATTCTAGAACCAGAATCAGTGGGTGAAAGCTACTAAGCGTAAACCACTTCTAAGCCTGGCCCTTAAAAACATATCTCCAGATGGAAGCTGTCTGAATCCCTGAGTCACCTCTTGGAGGAAAGATGCCAACTGACCTGAGTTTGACTGGAACGTGGACAAGAAATAAACCTTTGCCATGTTACCCACTGAGATTTTTACAACAGCACAACTTATCCTATTCTGTTTAAGTCCAAGGTCCTAAACAGGACTTTCAAATAAATTTTTCAAATTTTGAGAAAGGATATTTTTCTCAGGGAGTGCTTGACATGCTTGGCTAGTTTTAGCCCTTTTCTTCTCATGTGAGTTTAGTGAGAGGCCCAGCATAATAATAATAATAATAATAAGAAGAAGAACTAATATTTTGGGGGTTTACTCTAAATCACTGTGCTAATAATAATGTTAATGATAGTATTAGCAGCAGACATGGTAATTAGATTATATTGAGTGAAGTGCACAGTATCAAGCACTTTTCTAGCATTATTTAATCCTCAACACAAATGACTAGGTAGGTACTATCACAATTCCATTTTGTAGGTGAGGAAACTAAAGTTTAGAATTTAATTAACATTCCTAAATTCATAGGGGGTAAAAAGAGGAGCTGGGATAAGAAGGCAGGACTGTTTCCCCAGAAGCAGTTTCTTGTTATTAGAGAGAAGTCACCCAGAGATATTTTCTTCCAGTTTGTTTATGCTTATTCTCTGAAGTGACTTTTTTTTCCAAAAAGGAAAACCCACTTATTCACTCAATTTCTCTTTTAGCAATACAGTTTGTTTTCAATCACTTCTTTGCAAAGTCCCACAGTTTTACCACTTATTCAGCCTCCTCTGAATATTAAAATTTGCAACTCAAAGACACTTCTTAAGTAATAAACCACAGATTCAGCAAAGCAGCATGCTGAGCACATCTATTTTCTGCAGACAGGCTGTTTCAGTCTCACCAGGCTTTCCTGGTCCCCTGCAAGTGTCCCCTCCTCTGGGAGCCCTGGGGTCCTCCTGCCACTGTGGCAATGACTGTGTACTGTATTTCCTACTCGATCTCAGTCTCTCCTCCCAGTTGCTGTAGACTCTGCTTGCAGTCAAAGCATTTGGAGACCACAGGGGTAGGGAGGCCCTGAGAACCCCCAGGCTGCGCCTGTCTCTCCCACTTCAGGGCAAGACTAGCCCTGCCTCATGCAGACCCATATGTGGTTGGTGATCAAAATACTTTAGGTGATCTTGCGGGGTCCCAGCCCGAGAGTACTGAGCATCTACATGGGAGTCGGGGACGTGATGGGAGAATACCACAGATTGGTCCCCCATGCTGCTTAACCTGGACCAGTGGTTCTAAACTTCAGCTAGCTTCAGGAGCACCCAGAGAGCTTGTATAAACACAGGGGCCTGGGCCACACCCAGAGTTTCTGACTTGTCAGGTCTGGGGTGGGCCTGAGAATCTGCTTTTATAACAAGTTCCCAACTGATGTTACTGCTGGTCCCAGTTCAGACTTTGAGCATCACTGTCCTGGACCAATGGGTCTCAAGCCCAGAATCACATGAGAATCACCAGGGGAACTTTTAAAATCATCATTGCTCAGACATACTTATTTAATTGGTTTGAAAGTGGGAGCAGGAAACCACAGTTCAGAAAATTCCCACGTTATTCTGGCATTTGGTTAGCACTGAGAACCACCGTTTCAGATCCAAGGTCCACAGCATGTTGAGATGCCTTTGTTGTATGAGATTTTAACGACTTCACTAAAGTGCGTCTTAATCACATTTTCTAGTTTCTATACCTAATGTCAAAGTTTCTTTGACATGGGCCTTGCTGACCTGGGAGGGACTGTACCTCCTAGGACTAGCTAATTCGTACGGATAGCATCCGTGAGCGTGCCGCTCATATGCAAACCAACAGTCCAAGGCCCATCCCGCCACCGCCTGCCTTCTCATCAGCTCTTAACCCTGTGGGATGCTCTCCGGGTACCTGATCATTCCCAGGGCCACCTCAGACAGTTAGGGGTGACCTACACCCCGAAAGCCCATTGAAATGATTCACACTAGCCAATCAAACTGTTTCCCTTGCCTTGTCCTTGGACACAAAATAAAGGCTTCCCTGTGGTTCCAGTTCTCTCTCTGCTTGTGGCCCTGCATGCTTGGGGTGCCCCTTCCTCTTGGGAACTCTGAGTAATAAACTATCTTTTCAATCGCAATCATGTCTTGATCTGTTGGCCTTATCATACCTTTAAAATCTGCACTTTAAAAAAAGAGTGCTCTTTGGAAAAATCATGGATCGGACCATCAGGAAAGGAATATGCTAAGCCAAATCAGTAAAAATAATTTAATAGCCTTTTTGTTAAAGAAGAGAAAGTGACTTTGTTATTTATTTGAAAACAACAAAAAGTATGGACTCAACTTCAGCTAAAGAGTGTTATAGTCAGGTAGAGCATTAGCCTGTTCATTCTCTGACAGGCATACATACGAATAACAGGCATATGACCCAGCAATTCCACTTCTATATCTACACTCAGAAGAATTGAAAACAGGGACCCTAACAGATATTTGCGCACTGGGGTTCACGGCAGCATTATTCACAACAGCCAAACGGTAGCAACAACTGAAATGTACCTCAGTACATGAATGGATAAACAAAATGTGAGGTATCTATACAATGAAATATTATTCAGCCTCAAAAAGGAAGGAAATTCTGACATATACTCCAACATGGATGAACCTTGAGAACATTATGCTAATGCCAATGCAAAAGGACAAATACTGTATGACTCTACTTAGATGAAATATCTAGAATAGGCAAATTCATAGAGACAGGAAGTAGAATAGAGGTTTTCATGGGCTGAGGAGGGAGCTCGGAGTTATTGTTGAATAGGTACAGAATCTGGAATGATGGAAAAGTTCTGGATATGGGTAGTGGTAATGGTGGCACAGCACTGTGAATGTAAAATGATAAATTTTATGTTATATATATTACAATAAAACAAATCCAGTTTAAGAACCATACTACATTTTAGATGAGCTGGGATCCTTTGTCTAGATTTGCAATCATCTGCTCCCTTCATGCCTGTCTCAACGAGCTTGCCCTCCAAAATAATAAAACAAGCAAATGAGAAAACCCGTAGGGTTGATGCTTGGCTAAAGATGAAAAGCTAAATGCATCCTCCCACATCTTGCATAACCCCTTTTTCATAGAAATTGCAAATGCTCAATACAAACAATGCCCAAGTTATCAGAAAATGTACATGACTGTAGAATTTCATGTAGAAATGAATGAAATTCCATTATTAGAATATGTGAGCATAAATACATTTCTTTCATCTTGATACCTTCTTGGAGAGAAATTTTACCATATCCTTGTGATTAATTGGAGATAATCTTGTTTTTAAATTTTTTGCAAAAATCATTATTTTAGAGAACTGGCCAATGGCATCTACTATAACCTTATTTTATGTGGCTTCATGCTTTTTTTCCCCCACTTTAAACTCTAAGGTTCCCTAAGTTCTCAACAGGCAGGATTTTATCAGCTCTCAGAATTCATATCTGCCTTGGGAGAGGAGGTCAGGGCTCAGGGATAGGCCATAAGTGAGCCAGAGAACGAACGGGGTGAGCTCAAGGGACTGGGCAGAAGGGACTGCTGGGCTCCCCGTGGATGAGATGTATGCGCCGATACTGATCCTTAAGTCCTGCCAGGAGGCTTATCAGTACTTCCAGAAGGGAAGTGCGCACGACAATTTCATGTCTTTGTTCTCTCTAGGTCATTGCTCTAAGCAGTGCATGGGGTTGGACACATGTTACAGGATAAACTTGCTGGATACAGACTGTGTAACCCCAAATCCTGCAGATTCCCTGCCTTTAATGCCTTAATACATCAATGCTCACGAATCCAGGCTTACTTATGT
>JAQQAC010020896.1:65041690-65109294 GCA_029783875.1 Phataginus tricuspis
ACTTGGGGTGCGGGAAGAAGGCCAAGAGGGCAGGGCTCTTGGCCCCTCATCTTCACTAATGAGACAGCTCTGCTTTGCGGGGTTGATACATTGACTTTCCTGGATAATTTCCTTCGATGGGGGTGCTGGTAGCAGATGTCAGATGTTCCAGTAAGGCTGAAAAGCACTGATGTCATCCCAACCCTCATCCAGTGCCTTAACTTTCTCTGCAGTGTCTGTTACCACATAAGCGTCCATCTTCTTGGGCACCCCCTGAAACATGCTGCTCACTAGTTCTAAAGCCAGTTCCATCAGTGATACCCTGGAGCTTGTTAGAGATGCAGACTCTCCAGCTCCATCCCAGATGGACCAAGTCAGAATGTGCATCTCAACAAGACTTCCTGTTGATTCATAGGCAAGTTCAAGTTGGAAGCACAGAGCTCTCGATCTTGGATGCACATTGGCACCACGTGGGGAGGGTTGAAAAATTCCAATGCGTGGATCCCACACTATAGCTTCTGATTTAAAATTGGCTGCAGTGTATCCTGGGCAGCAGCATCTTAGAAGCGTCCAGGTGGTTCTTCTGTGCAGCTCGGGCTGACGGCCATTGACATTGAGCCTCCTGCTTCTGGAGGCTGTGACGGACACAGGTTTCCTTAAACTGAGTGAAAACCTGTGTCCCTGCAGCTTTGACTGCATCATCTTAGGTCTCAAGCAATAAGCCCGGTTCCCTCCTGGGATGCCTCTGCAAGCTCGAGGTGGCGGAGCATGCCCTTCTCCGGAGCCTCCTTCTACCTCGGACTTCCCGGCTGTCCTCTGATATGGGCTGAATGGCCTCATCCTTCTGCCCTTCCGGGAGCACATTTCGGGCTTCTCAGAGCACCGTGCCAGATATCTGCTTGACTTTTTACTTCCTGCAAAAATGGTCTCCGTTGCAGGTATACATGCTTTCCTTGTAGCAAGAGGAAGAAAGACCCATACAATTCTTGGTTCACTTTTACTTCCAGGCATTCGTCCAAGCACCAGAGCCCTTGCAGTCCTTCTGGAGATAGACCAACTCTGCAACCTACTGATAACAAATTCAGCAAGAATTTATTTAGGCCTACTATATACCTTGTCCCAGCTCAGGGCTGGGGCTCCAAGGTGAGTCCAAGGCTTTGCTCTCTTCTCCAGGAGCTCGATCTTTGTGGGACAGAGAAGTATCAGAGTGTGTGACATGGGAAGTGACTGGCAGTGGTTACCTCTTCAAGGGGATGGAGACGCCAAGAAAGGGTATCAGGGGCCTTTACAAATATATATGAAATACGAAAATATATAAATATTTTAAAATCACCCTGAATATAACAGGTGTTTTCTCACCAAGTGTGCGGAGAGCAACGGGAATGCAGAAATGAGGCACTCGGCCATGCTGCGCAGGGAGGCGTCCTGGTGGAGGTGTTGCTTGGCTAGGCCCTGATATTCAAGCAAGAAGGGCCATGATGTGTTGGGAAAAGAGCAGGTGCAAAGGCACGACGGGAAGATCTTGGCATGATGAGGCTCCTGTGGGTCTGGGCCGACTGGATCACTGCGGCACGAAGTGTCAGGAGACTTGGCTGGAATGGTAGACAGAAGCCACATCTTGAAAGGCTAATTTATGACAGGCTGGCGTTTGAACTTCCTCTGAAGGTAATGGGAAACCATGAAATGGTTTATGCAAGGGAGTGACATGCTCAGATGCTTGTGCTCTGGCTGTGGTGGGGCAGTGATGGAGGAACGCAAGCTGGAGAAGCAAGCTGGTGGGGGTTGTGCTGGGGTCCACGCAGGGACTGACTGTGAGCTGAGCCACAGCCGCCACAGAAGGGGTGGGTGGGGAGGAGACAAGGGCTCCGTGGGAGCTGTGCCTGGGAGGAAGAGCTGGTGGGCGGAGAGACGGAGAGTGGGGAAGTGGAGGCGGTAGGCAGTGGGTAAGCAGTGGAGCGGACTCCATTCTTAAAACCCTGGGCCATGAAAGGGAAGGGTTAGAGGGCAGTAGCCAGAGGAAGACATCTGTGTGTTTGTTTGACAAGGTAAGGGATAAGGAAGCCTCTGTCCTCTCACCTGCTTGTCACTCAGTCATAGTGACATGAGTACATGTCCTCCCTGTTCTACAGAGAAGGGCCAGGATCAGACTTCTGTCACTAACTCTGGGCAGAAATGGCCCCCAAGTTGGCCTCTCAAGATGAGCTGACCAATTAAGGCAGGCGCCCAAGCCCACCCATTTAATTCAGGGAAAATTGGGTTCATAAAATCCCCTCCCCCGAATGTCACTGAGGCAGACATTCAGTTCCCAGGGGTGAAGCAGCAGGAAATTCAAAGCACAGTCGTTCTGCATCAATTCCCCAAGTGCATGAGTCAGATTTTGTGGGTCCTTTTTGAAAGATGTGCTTGACTCAATGATGTGGTCATTGGAGGCAGAGCCCAGTGACATTCCTCTTTAATTCCTGGGACCAAGGAAACACTTCAGAAGAAAACAACTGAGGCTTTAAAGGATGTTCGGGGCCATCAGCACGTGAAGCAGGAAGCTCTCTCGCAGGCGGCCCCTGAGGCGCGTGCCCAGCACCTGCCAGAGGGCAGGGCCACAAGCGTCCTTACTACAAGTACTCACGTTCATTGTGATTTGGAAAAATGACAAGCATTAAAGAAAATCTTCAAAAGTCCCTATAATCCCATCACCAAGAAAGGCACTCAAATAAAATTGATTAACATCTGCATATATCTATAAGCACACATACACTCATATTTGTACATACGAAAATATATTTTAAGTTACTTTAAGAACTTAACACTATGTCACAGTCATCTTTTTATGTCGACAAATGTATTTCTGTAACAAAATTTCTGAGGGCTGTAATAGTATCCCTTTTTATGGAGGTACGTGGATATTTAGCCAGTCTTCTAAGTTGGGCATTTGAGTTATTTACAATGTTATATTATTTAATTGATTGTTTAATTAACATCTTCAAATATATGTTTTTGCTTTCATTCTTCTTTCCCAAGGATTAATTAGTCAGAATTAAAGTGTTTTCAAGGGTTTGGTATATATTTTCACTTTTCAGAAAATATTTGCCAATTTATACCGCCAGCCGCATCTCATGAGATTCCTTTTTACTCTGCATGGCTGCACCAGGCATTAGTTTGTTTTTGAATCTTTGACAACATGATAGTTTAGATATGGTTCCCTGCTTTACTTTGAAAATGTTTGATGCATTGTAAATTGGGATTTTATAATTATGCTTTTATTCACTTTCATTCCTTGTGAATTGAGTACTTGTATAATTTACTCAGTTTTACATCGGGATGTTCACGTCCTTCCTCTTTGTAAGAACTCTTATGGCTTCTGTCTATCCTATTATACTTAGAATGGCCTTTTCAATACCAAAATCATGAAAACATTCACCTATACTTCCTCCCTGCTTATTTATTTGATTATTTGCATTTAACCATTCAGTCTATCAGGGATTTATTCTGGTGAATGTTATGAGCAATGACTCCATGTTTCTTTTCTCCAACAATTGTTTACAACTTTCCCAGCACCCCTCTTGGGCATCCCATCCTTTCCTCACTGATTTGAAATTGCGCTTGTACCTTATACCACTCACATCTACGTCTGGCTCTGTTTCTGAACTTTTCTGTTTCCTTGCACTAATCCTCCTTTCTGGCAGTTCCACAGCATTTCAATTTTTGTGGCTTTATAGTATATATATTTTTTATCTGTGGCTATGCAAATCTCTTATTATTTTATTTGGTTCCCCAAAGGAAATATCTCCAGACTTGCAAATGTCTTATGTAGAGGGCCAGAGATGGTTTCGGTTATTTGCAATCAGGCTTGCAGCTTCCCAAAAGATATCAGGATAAATTCACTGGCTCATCCCAGCATCAACTCTCATGATGAAATCTAGTGGTGCCTGCTATTGATCTGCCCAGGGCCTGATGTTCGTGTTTCAGATATTTTTGGTTGGCTCTCTCAGGCAGAGAAAGATCCTGAAGAGTGTGTGCCAGGAATGGCTCCAGAGTTTGGAAATGTTCTAGCAAGAAATATTTAAAGACTGCATTCAACTAGAAAGAAACTAAGCTCCTGCCCTCACACTCCTCCTCCTTCCAGTCTGTTTAGGCACGGGGGGAAATGCAGTAAAGGCAGGTGGCTAATATTCCTGCCTAAACTTTTTATTTGATTTATATGTTAAAGAAAAAACAAAGCCTGAGTTACAAAGCTTCTATAGGCTTGAATATTGCATCTGTTAGACGGCCCTTGATTTGGCTGAGGACCTTATTGTGTTTTGGGTTAAGAAAAGATAGGCTAGAAGTCTGTGGCATTCCTATACACTAACAATGACCTAGCAGAGAGAAATCAGGAAAACAATTCCATTCAAAGTTGCATCAAAAAGAATAAAATACCTAGGAGTAAACCTAACTAAGGAAGTGAAAGACCTATGCTCTGAAAATTACAAGACACTCATGAGAGAAATTAAAGAAGATACCAATAAATGGAAACACATCCTGTGCTCATGGATTGGAAGAATTAATATTGTCAAAATGGTTATCCTGCCTAAAGCAATCTACAGATTCAGTGCAATTCCTATCAAAATACCAACAGCATTTTTCAAAGAACTAGGGAAAATCATTCTAAAATTCATATGGAACCACAAAAGACCCCGAGTAGCCAAAGCAATCCAGAGAAGGAAGAATAAAGCTGGGGGGGATTATGCTCCCCAACTTCAAGCTTTACTACAAAGCCACAGTACTCAAGACAATTTGGTACTGGCACAAGAACAGACCCATAGACCAATGGAACAGACTAGAGAGCCCTGATATAAAACCAACCAAATATGGTCAATAAATATATGATAAAGGAGCCATGGACATACAATGGGGAAATGACAGCCTCTTCAACAGCTGGTGTTCTCAAAACTGGACAGCTACATGCAAGAGAATGAAACTGGATTATTGTTTAACCCCATACACAAAAGTAAACTCGAAATGGATCAAAGACCTGAATGTAAGTCATGAAACCATAAAACTCTTAGAAGACAACATAGGCAAAAGTCTCCTGAATATAAGCATGAACGACTTCTTCCTGAACGCATCTCCTCGAGCAAGGGAAACAAAAGCAAAAATGAACTCATGGGACTACATCAAACTAAAAAGTTTCTGTACAGCAAAGGACACCAACAGTATGGGAGAATATATTTGTAAATGACATATCTGACAAGGGGTTAACATCCAAAATATATAAAGAACTTACACCCCTCTACACCCAAAAAGCAAATAACCCAATTAAAAAATGGGCAGAGGACATGAATAGACACTTCTCTAAAGAAGAAATTCAGATGGCCAACAGGCACATGAAAAGATGCTCCACATCACTAATCATCAGAGAAATGCAAATTAAAACCACAATGAGATATCACCTCACACCAGTGAGGATGGCCAGCATCCAAAAGACTAAGAACAATCAATGCTGGTGAGGATGCAGAGAAAGGGGTACCCTCCTACACTGCTGGTGGGAATGTAAGCTAGTTCAACCATTGTGGAAAGCAATATGGAGGTTCCTCAAAAAACTAAAAATAGAAATACCATTTGACCTGGGAATCTCACTCCTTGGAATTTACCCAAAGAATACAATTTCTCAGATTCAAAAAGACATATGCACCCCTATGTTTATCGCAGCACTTTTTACAATAGCCAAGATATGGAAGCAACCTAAGTGTCCATCAGTAGATGAATGGATAAAGAAGAGGTGGTACATATACACAATGGAATACTATTCAGCCATAAGAAGGAAACAAATCCTGCCATTTGCAATAACATGGATGGAGCTGGAGGATATTATGCTCAGTGAAATAAGCCAGGTGGAGAAAGACAAGTGCCAAATGATTTTCCTCATTTGTGGAGTATAACAACGAAGCTAAACTGAAGGAACAAAATAGTAGCAGACTCAGAGACTCCAAGAAGGAACTAGTTGTTACCAAAGTGGAGGGGTGTGGGAGGGCGGGTGAGGAGGGTGGAAGAAGGGGATTGTGGGGTATAATGTTTAGTACACATGGTGTGGGGGATCACGGGGAAAACAGTGTAGCACAGAGAAGGCAAACAGTTAATCTGTGGCATCTTAGTACACTGGTGGACAGTGACTGAATTGGGGTATGAGTGGGGACTTGATAATATGGGTAAATGTAGTAACCACGTTGTATTTTCATGTGAAACCTTCACAAGAGTGTATATCAATAATACCTTAATAAAAAAAAGAAAAAAGAAAAGATAGGCCAGAAGCCTAATTTTGGGTATGGTGAAAATGGTAAATTGGTCTCTTAGGGGAAAAAAATATCAAGAGTACAGGTGTCAAGGGGGATGGATGAAATAGGTGAAGGGCATAAAGAGGTATAAACATCCACCTATAACAAATTAGTCCCAAGGATGAAGTACAGCATAGGAAATATAGTCAATGATATTGTAATAAGTTTGTATGTTGGCAGATGGCAGACATACTCATGCTGGTGAACGTCATTACTAAAGTACTGTCGAATCCCTGTGCTGTACACCTGAAACCAATCTAATGTTGTATATCAACTATATTTCAATTAAAAAATACAGGTGCCAAGAAAGACGAGGGACTAAGTGGGAGAGTGAGAGCCCCTGAGCCGCACGGTTGGAAGCAGGCACTTGTAGAAGGACACAGCCAGCAATAAATTTCTTGTGGTGAGGACTGCTCGGCGCACTGCAAGGGACGGCGGTATCCGAGAGTGAATTCCAGACAGTACAACCCCGTCCTGTGCTGTAATTCTTGGCTTCCTCTAATGGCTCCCCAAATCTGCTGTAATGTATGCCCCACCTGACTACTCCATGTCTGTGGGGCTTGGAGGAAATGAAGGAGGAGGACTGGTTTCCTGAGTGGAGCCAAGCGGGCGGCCAGAGATGGTGGTGGCGCTAAGATGCCGTGTGGGCCGGCGTTCCTACCTTGGATGGAGTAGAGGGTCTAGTAGAGAGCGAGGCCTCTCAGAGAGCAGGGAGGCACAGAGGGAGTCCCTGTATCTTTACTCTGCTCCCTGGCCAACCTCCCCAGTGTGGCAGATGACATCAGAGCATGTGGATATTCCCGGAATCCCCACGGTAGCTCTAGAAGCCCCGGACAGGCACGGGGTCCAAATATTGAAGTCGCAACATACAGCTGCCACCAGGTGGCGCCAATCAGTATTTCATTTAGGCTGCTAGCATTTCGCAGTAACCCATAAGGCAGCGTGCATTTTATGTGCTTGGATTAATTGTACGCTGCATACGCCACCCTCAGTCCACCTCCAAACGGGTGTTACGATGCCATTTTCCAGTACGTACCTTAGTCCAGTCCCTACCAATGTCGCATGAGCTTCGTGAATCTCTTTGGATTATTACAACCCTATTCAGAACAAGACTGCCCTTTATCTGTGACATGTTTTCTCTGAGTGTCAGTGGGCACTGGTGAATGTTTTGCTGATATAACTCAGCCCTTCCAGAAAGTTCTTAACTCTACTGTGCTATGCTCTGCTTAAGGCTGGCTTGCAGCCTTGTCAATGCAGTGAAATACCCCTTGCTGGATGTGCACCGGTTCTGCGATGAGCTTCTGCCCTGGCTGTTGTAGCCTGTGATGAACATGGAGCTGAGGATGTACTGGCAGAATTGAAGCTTCTACTGTATCATTGTGTTGAGCATTTAAAATACAGTTAATTGTGGTAGGCCATTGTTTAAAAATTGCTTTGATTGATGCCAACTGATACCAATGAACATTTCCTGATCTAAGTAAGTTGCACCATAAATGGTGGTGTTAGTTTTTACATTCCTTCTAGTCCTTGGGGTCTGGAAAACACTTAAAATAATCAAAACAATCCCAGTCACGATAGCCAGTCCCCTTGTGCCGAGTGCCCACTTTCCTTGCTGTGCCCAGAAACCATTTCCTCTCTTCGAGGCAAATCTTAGCACAATACTCACTAACAAGTGGCCAGTTAGTGGAGATTTTTCTTTTCTTTTGATAAAATCTGATGAAATCTTGTATCAAGTGGTATATAAACAGCCATTGGCTTGTAGAAGATGTAGAAATTTTGCATTTTCTATGTGGAGTGGTTTCATTGTAAACGTGTTTCTGGAAAGTGGATTCAACTTCATCTCATTACCTCTGGGAGTTGGGGTAAGAGACAGATATTACTAACCCCATTTTAAATTGAAAAATTAAGGTTCAGGGATGGTAATTGCCTAGTTCAAGCCACTCAGGGTTGACATGAGAATAGAAAACAGATCTGTCCTTTTTGCACTTCAACTCTGCATTTTTTTCTCTTTCAGCCCAGATGAGCTCACAAGCATGGAGAAACATTATTCAGAGCAGGGAAACTACCGTTTTTCAAGAAAAAACACATACATCAAGAACAAAAATTAACCACAGCATTTAACTATGACAGATAATTTATTGAAAAATGCATAGCTTAAAATATCAGACCCAGAATTAGATTCTGTCTACATGGGTGACTTGGAATGTGGCCAGGTCTCGGATTCCAGTTTATGCCTGGGCTCATTCTTATATTTCTAAAGCCGTTTCCTGTCTTGCACCCTGAGTCCAAAGAGACTCTCAGTTGGCTAAAATATGTGGGAAAGACAAACACCCTACTTTCTGTTCCTTAGCCAGAAGTTTCTCAGCATAGACAATAGACCATTACGCTATGAGCCACACAGGCTGCCAGTCTACAGTTTCTATTAACAAATTGAGCAAGGCAATTTATGTGCTGCGCAAGAAATTATCAAGGAGACTACATAAATCAGCCTGAAGTCTATGGCAAGTTGTATGTGAGAGGACAAATGTTTTTAATGTGGGAATGTTGACAGGTTTTTTGTACTTTTCCAAGCTAGCCAAGGAGAATCTAATAAATTCTAGACCATCTTTTATGCAATCTATGCCTCTTACAAAAAAAGTGTATTTATTGTTGGAAGAAAAGCTGAGCTGATTTCTACAATAGACAGAAGATCCATGTGGATTGGATGAGGAAAGGTTTTGTTTGGGGAGGGGAACAGCGGGGGAGGTAAGGAGAAAGGGAATTTCTTGTAGATATTACTGTGGACAACTGGTTACTTTTTAATGGAGTTCCTGCTTTATTACTTTTGCCTATTAAATGAGACTTCCTAAACTTGATTGCTTAGATGCTGAATCATGTAGACTTTGGCTTTGTAAGGGTTTTGACTTTGTAAGGGTTGCATGCACATTGTTTGCAAAGTTACCTGTTTAGGTTGGGGACTGGCCCTGTGTTGAGGTAGCACCTTCAGTTATGATGAGGAAAATGTGACAGAAGGAGCCATAGAGTTGCTACCCAATTGCTAATGAACCCCTAGTTTGTGCTAGAGTCTGGGTATATAGTGGCCAGTAAAAGGGATGTGGCCCTGCCCTGGAGAAGCTTATAAAGTAGTGGAGAAGACAGATTATGGACAAATATGCCAACAACTGAATGTAAAATCAAAGATCTGATAAGTGCGCCAAGGAACCAGCTGGGGAGGTGGTAGGGGATCCCAGAGGCTCACACTCAGCAGACTGAGGAGGTGACCTGAAGGGTGTGGCAGCCATGCGAAAGGGCAGGGCCGAGGGTCCTTGCAGAGACGAGGACAGGCAGAAGGCCCTGGGGCCCAGACACACTGAGGAGCCGAGAGGAGGATTTGGCAGCCGGAGTGTGGGGACTGAGGGCCATGAGATGTGGGTAGGGCTGCAGGCTACAGGGCGCCGTAGGTCATGCCCTCGGGAATTGGGCCTCCACTCGAAGTGCCAAGGTAAGTCACTGAAGGGATTAAGCAAGAAGGGCTGTGATCCAGCTTTACTTTGGATGTATGTGTCGGGGGTGTGGTATAGATATACAAGCCTGGGCCCAGGTGAGAGACTGCACTTTCTTCTGGACAAGACAGGGAGGAGGCTGGAACTAGACGGCGATATTGGTTAGGGCTTCCCAGAGAAACAGCACCAGTAAGATGTGTGTGTGTGTGTGTGTGTGTGTGTGTGTGTGTGTGTGTGTGATGTTGCAGTCTTGATGCAGAATTCCTTCTTCTCTAGAAACTCTCAGCCTTTGCTCTTAAGGCCTTCAACTAACTGCATGAGGCTCACCTACATTACGGGGAGTGTCATCCGCTTAAAGTCAACTCACATAAATGTTAACCACAGGTACAAAATACCTTCACAGCAACATCTAAACTAGTGTTTGACTAGTAGCCCAGCTACAGTGACACCTAAAATTACCCATCACAAGGCACGGCTTGGATGGAGAGAGCTGGGAAAACTAAGGCTATGAACTGGAGACAGAACCGACAGGACTAGCAGATGGGGGTGGGTGCAGAGGGTGAGGGATGCCCACGCGCACAGCCTCGGCCTCAGCCCTGCTGCCCTCTTCCCTAGGTGAGGCTCTCCAGCCCCACACAGGCACTGTATTTAGGAAGCCCAGGGCCGTGGGGGAGACGGCATCCTGGTTGAAATGTTATTCCAACATGGCAATAATCCTGTTGGAGAGGCAGCCCAGGTTGAACTGGTGTAAAGAGGGTACAAGTGTCTATTATTTGGTAACTAAATAGTTCCTGTTATAGTGCTTACAAGGGCTAGAGAGATACCTACTACTGATGGGCCTGCAAATAACAATAATAGTAATAATAGTAATAACCACCACTGCCGCTGTCATATTAAGAGCTGACACTGACAGTGTTTGCTATACACAGGCACTGTTCTAAATGATTTATATTTATCATCTCTTTCATGCCTCTCAGCAGTAAACTCTGTTGTATGGATACTAAAACTCAGGCACAAAGGTTGCAAAGCACTTAGGCATCACGGCATTCAGCACCACTCCGGGACACCCTGCACAGTGACTATGGTGTAATAGCACCCCCTGGAGTTGTGCAATGCAGTTCACTGTGACAGGGTTTAATAACTGGCTCAAGAATGCCGTGTCGGAGAGAATAGCTTTGCTCTGGATGAAAGGATTGTGAAACTATGTGAGAAGGGATGCTACATGTGTGGCATATATATGTTTTTTATGTATGTATTTATTCATACAGTTAAAAAAATAACCATTTTCTTTTAGAATATTTCAGATTTCAAGGGAAAAGTTAAGAAGATAATACAGAGCATGCCCATGTATTTCAAAGCCAGTTTCTCCTACCATTAACATCTTATTAGTATGGTGCACACTTAATGTTACACTTAATGAACCATATTGATGCCTTACTATTAACAGAAGCCCAAGATCTTGTTTATTTTTGATGACCTTGACAGTTTTGAGGATACTGGTTAGGTGTTCTGTAGAATGTCCCCTAGCTGGGACTTGTCTGATGTTTTTCTCGTTATTAGACTGGGGTGTGGTTTCCGGGGAGGAAGACCACAGATACGCAGTGGCAGTCTCACGTGACATCCATGACCGTGCGCGTGCTGTCACGACTCGTCCCTGTTGGTGCTGACTCGGATCACCTGACTGAGGCGATTTTGTCGGGAGTATCCGCTCTAAAGCTGCGCTCCCCCACCTTCCCCCTTTCCACTTTTTGGAGAAAGTCACTGTGCACAGCCCACCCTACAGAGTGAGTGAAATCATTCCTAAGACACTGGTCTCCAAAGATCAGCCAGCAGATCTCAAACTAGACCCTAAATCTCATGTCTCTAAGTCTCAAGTATTTTCCAACCACACACATTTTCTGCCCTCTGCTGCTCCTGCAGGCCTCTGGGTAAGTTCCATGGGTTCAAGAGCTCCTGCCCATTAAATCCTCACACGCACCAGAGAGGACAGCCGCTGCATCTTTTATCTGCACTTTGCCGGCGAGGAAGCTGAGACACCAAGGGTGACTTACCATCTGTGGCAAGTGTGAGCATGTGTGTGGGTCACACACGGGCTGTGCTCCCTGACTCCACGGGCCCCACGCTTTAGTCCTCCACTGCAGGGGCCACAAACCATCCCCAAAGGTCAAATTAGCTCACCACTTATTTTCATATGGTTTGTGAGTTAAGAATGGTTTTTACATTTTTAAATGGTTGAAAAAAAAAGATTAATTCATGGCATATGAAAATTATATGAAATTCAAGTTTCAGTGTCCATAAATAAAACTGTCTTGGAATACAGCCATGCCCCTTTGTTTAATCATCGTCAGGGGCTGCCCTCAGGCTTCGGTGGCCAAGAGAATACAGTGTGACACAGATGGCAGGGCCTGCAAAATATTTACTACCTTGCCTTTTAAAATCTGCCGATCCCTGCTCCATCAACCTGCAGGGAGAAGAGGCTGAGTCACAACCACGGCAGGGGAAGGGCATGCAGGCCAGGGCTGTGCTTCTGTGGTCTTATGCTCCTGGGATGCCTTGCCTTCTGGCACCAATCCGACTCCTACTTTTCTTCAAGGTCCATCTCCTACTTCTTGGAGTTTCTCTGGTCTTCATAATCCCTCCTGTTCCTCCAATCTCTCAGACCACTTAACACATACTTAGTCTTTGATTACTTGATGTTTTGTGCAGTTCTGCAGTTTCATGCCCGTTGGCTTGGAGTTATCTGCAAGCTTGTGAAAGCAGAGACCACAGGTCTTTCTTCTCCAATCTCTACATTATCAACCACAGATTAAGTTTTCCAAAACCCAGCTCTGATCTTTGGTACAAATTACCTTCCTGTTTAGGCTTCCAAGTGCCTACCGGATTAGTATGAACTCCTTAGCCCAGCACTGAAAGCTCTCTATAATATCACCCTCAGTCTCCACTCTTACTAGTTAACGTGTGCCCAGATTAATGCTTGGGATGAAGCGGCTGCTCAGGAAGTGTGCCCTTGTGCCCACCCCACTTTGCTTCCTCCTATGCTCTTAGCACAGTGGGAGAGAACTGAGAACAGGCCACAGGACTTGGCAATGATGACACCATGCAAGAGCAATTTTAAGTGTCAGGATGGGGACAAACCCCAGATAGCAGGAAAAAGGAGCATGTTAATGCAAAAAATAACTGCAGCAAACAGTGTAGACGTTTCTGCTGAGAAGGAGGGGGCGGTGTGGCGACCAGGAGGCCAGGGTTTAGCCTGGGGAGCACTGTGTGGGTTTGTGGGTGAAAGACAGGAGTCAGTGGCAATATGAGGAGGGGTTAAGTAGGCATAGCTCAGAAGGCTCAGGAAGAGGGCTCAGGTCCAGAGAGGGGAGGGAGGAAAGAAAGGATCCAGTTTCTGTCTTCTCAGTGAGGTTGACTTGAGTCACATGACGAGTCAAGGATATGGAAAAGGATTAAAGACCTGAAGGAATGGGCCCCAGGGAGGTGGCTGGTGACATCCGCAAGAGACATGCTGGAAGGCTGTTGAGTAGCATGAATCACTACGGCCACAATCAGTGCGGTTTGCTGACCTTCGCTAGCATTGCTGGGAGATCCAGGCGTGCAAGGTGGGAAAGCTGAAGTGGGGGATGGGCCGTGGAGACTGTGGAAGACCTTGGGAATAATGCCTCGGTGAGCATGTGCACTGGGCTGCCCTTGATTTAGCACCGAGTGCAGTCCAGGAAGTCGCCGTGTGTGACTTTGCATGATGCCTGCATCAGTTCTGTTAAGGTGGGGCTTCATCATCTCGATTTTAATTCTGAAATTAAATTTGAGGTTCAAAGAAGTTTTTAACTAATGTCACAGGGCTAGCAGATGGTTTGAGCTGGGATTTTAACCCAGATCTTTGTTTCTTTTTCTACTCTACCATTCTGCCTTCATCTGTGGAAATGGTGTCCCAAGAGGCCCCAGGGCACCACGGATAAGGGGGTAAGTGAAGTCCTGAAGGGTTAAGAGACTCTTTAGTGCCCTCATTTCTATCAGATCACATCTCCTTCCTCACTGTGACACCCTTCATGGAACCCCTCCTGGCCTGCCCGGCACATGGGTTGCACCTGTGCTCTGCTGAATTTGTCTGAGTAAAGCAGGGTCCTAAGGGTCCAGTGTCCACCTAGGGGAACCACGGGTGGATGCATGGAGCAGGCCACTCCTTGTTTTCCTCTGCAGTCTCAGAAAATCAGGAGTGGGAAAGGGACCAGCAAGGGTCCAACCTCAGGACCCCTTTGCTTTTCACCATGACTCTCCAGCAAGAGCCCTGCTGCGGACTGAATCTGTGTTCCCCAAATTCTTATGTTAAAACCCTAGCCCCCAGTGGATGGTACTAAGAGGTGGGGCCTTTGGGAGTTTTGCCTTCATTGCAAGAAACACTGGAGAGGTCTCTTCCCAGCACGTACGGGTACAGCAGGAAGGTGGCCCTCTGCGAACCAGGCAGAGGGCTCTTAACAGGAACGGGCTGGCTGCACCTTGACCTTGGACCTCCCAGCCTTCAGAACCGTGAGGAATAGATGTGTGTTGTTCAAGCCTCCTAGTCTATGCTGTTTTGGTACAGCATCCCAAACTGGCCGCGACAGCCAGGTTTATTCCCGATGCCCTCTGAGTAAATCCTCTGGCAAAAACCTGTTTTGGTGACAACTTGACAAAAATGACAAAAAATGTTTTTGGAGAAGAGAAAGAAGGCATCTTCCCGGGTCTAGTAAGAGAAGGACAAGAGGTTTTTTCCATCATATGTAAAGCCATTTGCTGTCTTGGGTCTCCATGTCAGCTGTTCTTAAGCAGAATGTGTGAAAAAAAATCACTGTGGGCATGCTTTTAGAATACGGATTCCTAGACCCTACTCCAGAGGTCCTGAGCGAGGGCCTGGGCATATGAATTTTACCAACTGCCTTCATGATTCTCGTAGAGGGGACCCCGCCTCATGGGAAGAAAACTGTTCCAACAGGGAACCCAAATTCACTGGCTTACAACAGGTTAAGTCCTAATGGCCTTTAGTATAGGGTGGTTGTCCAAATTCTTCGTTAAAGACAGACTCACCAGTGCACTTTGCTGCAGTTTGGAGGAAATGGGCATCTGTGGAGCACAAAGGTGTCCAGTTGGCTGCCAGGAGACACCCTAAAGGACATTCACCTTGATGAGGTCGCTGCAGTGCAGGGGCTGGCCTGGTCTTTGAGCCCCTGAACCCTCCTTGTCAGCATGCAGAGCCTTAGCCCTGGCATGTTAACCACGCTCTCGGGAACTGGTTTGTAAGCCATCTGCAGCTAGCAGACGGGATGCTGGTGCCGGCCTAACCAACAGGCTGCAGTCACTTCATCAGATTCAGTCCTCGGAGGTTTGGCTGAATCCAGGGCCTCCTGGCATCAGGCTCGCAGAGCCTGGAAGCAGTTGCACCACCCTCCACAGTGAGGATCTCCCTGTTGGGATGGACTCACCTGCTTTGGAGGGGACACCCCCCAACCTTTGTATATTGTCTGGTACACATTTGGCACCCTGAAGATGGCTTGTAAGGCAAGGCCAACTTCAGGACTTCTTTGCCCAAGTTCTTAAGATCTATGGTTCTCAGACTTCTGCATTTCATGAAAAATTTTAAACAAGATTTTGGGACTTTTTTCAGTCTCTTGTTGTTCCAAGTGAGGACATTTAAAAAACTAACCTTAGCTAAACTGAGCTAAACTAAACTAAACTAAACTAAGCTTCTGACTACTTTCAACATCCCTACATTCAGTAAAGTAGATTTTAAAAGCAAAAAGAAGAGAATAATTTCAGCATAAAAGGCAGAGTTTTAAGTGAAAAAACCTTGCTACATTAGTAGAGAAAACCTCAGTGCCCACACATTGGGTGTCCGAGACGCTGGTGGATCTGGGCCATTGTTCAAGGACAATTGTTTGGCTTCTTTGTTGTCTGGAGGCTGGCGACCATCCACTGACTTCCAGCTACTCCCTCCCAGTCCCAGTGAAGTCCACCTCCCGGCTCACCCTGCCTGGTGCTCTCAAACTCGGTGTCATAAACGAGTGCCCGATGTAAAGACAGCTCCCACATCCTCTAAAGAAGCACCCAGAAGAAGGGTCTGAGGGAGACTTTATTTCCAAGAGAACAAAGGCTGAGAAGGGTGGTGAGTGGCTGATGCTGGTCCACAGGGCTTGGAGGCCGCCACCCCTGTCCGGCCTCCCCTCTGACGGAGGATGTGGTAAGGGGCCACGCTTGATATTATTGTCTCATAAGGTAGCAACTGGTTTGAGCCCAGTGACTAAGTGGACAGAGGCTGAAGAGACAGAGAAACAAGAGGAAACAGTGAACGAGGGCATGGCAGCCGCTCACGGTGAGGGTGCCCCCTGGGGCTTTCCCTGCTGGGGCTGGGGGGCTCCGACGGAGGCCGGTCAGGGAAGAGGGAGCAGTGGGCCTGTGGGAAGAAAGGCTGGTGTGAGGCTCCTCGGTCTTGGGAAGTAAGCCGACAGAAAGGGAACCCCTGCCACCTTGGGAGACACTCCTTAGGCTTCATGGGGACTCTGGGCAGGTTCCCTTCTCCTAGCCTCACAGGCAGCCAAGCAACATACGGTCAAATAAAACGAGGTCCCCAAGCCCATCCGAAGAACTCTTTCTGCCAGGGTGGGCGAGGCATTTGCAGAAGGCCCTTCCCACCCAAGCCACTTCACAACCCCTGAAATAACGAGGGGCCCCTGCAGCAGGCCCCCCTTCCCAGCTGTGCTCCACCCCAGCCAGAAACATCTTGGAACCCCACAGCATGAACAGTTCTGAGACAAACCACACATACTATTTACATTACTAATTAGTTACTATTATTTTTTTTAACAACTTCTCACGTGACACTGTTTACCAAATGGCGGGAAGTATCAAGATATCTCCACAGCTGCTGCAGCTGGTGCCATATGCTCCTGAACGAACACCCGCCTGGCTCGCCCCGCCTGGCTCGTGAGGAGCCTGCAGCTAATTTGCGAGCGAAACTGACCCAGCTGTCGGTTGGTGCCGTCGTAAAGTGCTGCAAAGGAGAAAAACTGGCAACGGGGGTTTTTGTCGTCTAACCCCACCTCTCGCAAGAATCCTATGCAGTCTGCTTTTAGACACAGGCGTCCACCAGGAGTTCCTGGGTGTGCTCGGGGCCTTGTGGGCAAGGCAGAGCTTGGACGGCCCGTCTGCATAACGCGGCGCCATGGCATGTGACTGATTCTCCAGGCAGACTGGCCCCGGACCCTGTGTCATTTCTGAGCCTTTTCTTTTGAGACATCACATTTCCCCTACTGGGGGAGATAGAGATTTTTTGAAAACAGCTGCTGAAGAATACACTGGCATAAAATGCAATATGCTCCAGATTTTTCTTTGAAGTGAGAAAGTTTTTTTTCATTCATCTTATCCAATAAGAATAGGATGGCCCCTCGGGCTGTATTTACAGGTAAGAAGGTGATTTCAGATTGCAGCCTCTGTGCTGCTGTCTGCCGTAATGAGACCAGGCTGTTTTGGGATGTGTGCTTGAGAATTAGGTTTGTTACGTGGAATAAAATGTTTTAGGACTGACAGGGTTGGAGAGCATCTACGTGTGCAGGGGCACTCGGTGACCAACTCATTTTAGTTTGCCTGGGATTTTCTTGGTTTTAAAACAAAAAGCCCTGTATCCAAGGAAATCCTCAGCTCCAGGCAAACCAGGCTGATGGGTCAACTTAGATGTGGGGGTGCTGTGAGCCTGCTCCTCTTCCCAGCGCTCCCCTCTTTCACCGACCTGTAATAGGCATGATTACACACTATTTAAGATCTATTCTTTTTAATCAAGATATTTGCCATATTAAAATGCAGACACCTTTGTGAGGGGTGACTCATTAAACCATTACAGCTAGAAGCAGCCCTCTCCACAGCTGATTACTCCCTCCTCTTGAAATAAGTGTCTCCTTCCTCAGGGAAATGCAAATTAAGGCCACAACAAGATAGCATTTTCATTTACTAGATAGGCAAAAAATAAACAAGTCTGACAACACCAAGCATTGGCATGGAACTACAGGAACTCTTATTTACTGGTGGTGGGTGTGTAACATGGTACACCCACCTTGGAAAACAATTACCCTATAGATGTTATCTTACGAACTTGAACAAAGGCAGGTTGTTTTCACTGTAAGACATGTGCCCTCGAAAAAACTGGGCATGAGGAATCATGCACAAGAGCAGCAGCAAGAAATTGGAAACCACCCAAGTGATGACAAGAGAATGGATGAATAAATTACGGAACATGCACACACGGCATAATATGTTACAGTTAAAACTAATGGGCTGCGGCTGCATACAATAACATGGATGAATCTCATAAACAAAATGCTCAGCACAGATTTTAAACGAATCATGAAAACCACAGGTAGGTCATATGACACCATTTCTGTAAAGATGAAAATCGAGCAAAACTAGACAATGATTTGTGTAGGAATGCATCCAGGCCATGTAGGGGAAACAGGGTTTCTATGGCTTCATAATGCTCTCATTCACAGGAGGGGTGTTAGAGTCACACGTTCCAGTTTATTAATATGCTCCATTACTTACATATATGTTATATGTGTTCATTTGTAAAAATAAAAAAATGTATTAAATGTTTTAGGAAAGTAAGAGGGTAGAAAGAAATCAAAACATGTCAATCATCACAATAAATGTAAAGAGACTTAATACACTGGTTACAAGGTGGGGATGGTAGGATTATATTTTAAAAACAACAACAAATCCAGCTAAATGCTCCTTATAAAAGATGCGCATAAAACATAAAGACACAGAAAGCTTGAAAGTAAAAGGATGGAAGAAGATACTGCAAGCAAGAAGTAAATATTTAACATTGGACAAATAGACATTAAAGCAAAAATTAAGAATATCTAATATCCTAATGAACAACAGTAGGAATCAAGATAGTCTCTATACAATCACCAGCAAATTATAACTTATTTGAATCTGTATAGCATAGCTTCACAAGATGCAAAACCCAACATATTACTAGGAGCAGTGGATGAATTCATAACCATGGTGGGTGGGAGATTTTAACACAGCAATTGGGTGGCAGATGTGGGTTTGTGCTTGGTTCTGCTTCTGCTATTCTGTCCCTCCTAATTTCTTACATCACCTTGAGCAAGTCTCTTCCTCTTGTTAGACCTCAGTTTCTCATATCTGAAAAGAAGGGACTAGACCACATGGTTAAGGGTTCCATGGAATACCTATATGCCAGATTGTATCTGGGAAAAGACCTTGTCATGCGATAGATGCCCTGAACCTAGTGACAGCTGGTGTTCTTTACCCAGCGTGTCCCAGGAGAATCTATCATCTGCCGTTTTCCCTGACAATGCCACTCCCATATTCCCCCTCCCGCCCCAGGCAGCTTTGCACATACAGAAGCTGATAAAGCTCTTCTTTAGCCGAAGGGCTAACAGAGTGAATCCACAGCCTGGTGGATCCAGCTTCTGCAAGCTGCACATCTGGTTCGCCTCTTAAGTCAATTAGGAGGTGATAGAGTGAGGAAGGCAGTCTAAGCCAACTCCACTGGAAGGCTGGCATCAATACAGGGCAATGCCCCTGGAAACATGGTAGGCCGATCTGTGAGAGCCAGGGGTACAACTTCCCTAACTGGCAGTTCCAAGTGCAGCATAAAGGGACTAAGTGGGCAGCGCTGGTGTGGTAACAGGGGCTGGATTTGCCGACCGTCACAATCCCTGTGCAACCCTGGTGGCTGCTGCTTGTCTCTGCCTCGCCCTCCTCTCTACAGTGATGGGGCTGCGTTCTAACCTCTGAGGCCTTCCCAGCTCTGCTAGAACTGAGAATTCGTAAATCTTGGCAAGATAACTTTCCTGTTAATTGACTTTTTCACTTGGTAGGAAGAGGAAGGGAACTAATGTTTACCAGGCACCTACTGGGTTCCAGATGGTTTACACATATAATTTCATGTAGTTCTCAGTATGCACTTGTTATCATTTTAATTTTACTGATGAACTGGAGGCTCCAAAGAGGAAATACTTTGGACAGCCACAGTGACAGGATTCAAACCCAGGTCTTTTGATACCAGAGACTGCTTGTTCTACTACAACCAACCTACAGAGGCTGGGATATCTCCACTAAAAGGTCAAATGGTTCTGCTGTGAATTTTTCTTCATATCAGGTGGACTCTTTCAGAAGGGGCTAGAAGGAAGGAGAGGTTGTTGGTAAGTGGCTGACATAGGCAGGACAAAAACCCACAAGTACCTGATGATTGACGTGGGAACAATACAGGTGCACAAACATCCCAGCGCTGGAAGCTTAGGGGGTCATCCTGGGGCAGGGCCCTGTAGTCAACAGGTCAGCACCTGTGTTATTCATTCCCACGTCCATTTCTCAGATGCTTCCTGAGAGCTTGCTATGGGACAGATCTGGGATGCTGGCTTACAGTGATGGCAACACAGACCCAGTCTCTGCTTTCTTTAGTTCTGTTAAATTCTCAGTAGTTCAAGTCTACTGAGAATTCAGAGAAGTCAGTGGATAATGCATTACAATATGGTGTGAAGGTGCTGTGAGGGGGAGTCTGTGTCGTCGTGGGGCCATGGAGCTGCTTCTCCCCTCCCAAGATGAGATGGTTCAAGGACGCCTCCCAGAAACATAACCCATGAATGATCTTCTCTTCCCTTTCTCCTCCAATCTTCCCATTTACTTGGTCCCAGCTCTGTGCTCATCTCCCTTCTAATAATCAAACTCAAATCAGCTAATTCAGGTTGGGACGTACAGTCACATCTATTGCATTACTCATTCTGGAGAACGTGCATTTCAACCTGGGACTCCTGGTGTGGCTGCTATTATTAGAGCAGGGTAGTGTCCCAGGTTGGGAGGAGGGACCCCCTAGATCACCCAGGTGAGGCCTCTAACCACCATCGCGAAGGGAAGAACAGTGGCTTAGGGCGGTCAAGTTGTGATGACCATGAATACAATAGTCAGTAACTGAATTGGGAGCCCACTGCAAAATGCAGTGTTCCTGTCCAGACTCCATTTGGGTTCTTGGTTATTGTCTCATGTGAGTGGGGAGTTTGCATGAACTTGAAAATTGCAAGGCCTTGAGTGATTTTTCTAGACGTTCTTAACCTCAGTTTATGTATCTGTAAAGTGAAGATTGTTATAGTCCTCCTCACAGGATGTCACAAGGAACAAATTGGATTATTCCTTTAGAGTGCCTAGCATAATACCTGGCTCATATAAGAGCTTGACAAAAATTTATTGCACAAAATAATAAGAATTTCATTTCTGTTAGTTCCCTTTGCCCCCATCTCATTCTTTCTCCTTTCTATTAAGATCCTTTTCTAGGCAAAATGTCCAGTGGCATCTTGCTTTGCTTTCCCGTGGTCCACCTTAACCTGCCCCAGTCACACCAGCCTTGGCACTTCCAGCATCATGGATGTGGCACAAGGATGCAACCAGGGCCCTGAGAGTGTTGCATTCAGGGCACTAAATATCTTCTTTGGGAATCAGGAAAGCAAATGGCAAATCTAAGTGGCTTTCAAATCATGAATATTCTTGTTTTCTTTTGTTCCTTTTCTGATAAGCACGCTGTATGCAAAATGCTTGGCACCACAACTTGCCTATTGTAGGAAATGAGAGACATCATCAGCCCTGTTCCCCTTCTACCGTCCACCATCTTTTCATCTAATGAGTCACAAATCCTGAAGATTCTCAGAATTATAAGGGTGAACATGTGACAGTACAGTTCTAAAGCTCATGTGACATGAATATTGAATCACGCACCCACAAGGTCTCTGACAAGCCTAACAAAGCATCAAAATCCTGCCTGTGCTTGAGGCCCTGCCATGGCAGGGAGCTCCCCACTTCACGAGGCAGCCTGTGCCATTACTTCTGTAGCAATTATTCCTGATGTTGTCTTTATATGGAAGCCACAGGACATGCCTTTGTGTCATTTGCAGTCATTGATCTGAATTCTGATTTCTGGAGTCACCCAAAGTAAGTCCACACCTTTTCCATGGTCAGTCTTTACTTGCTTTCTGTCTCGCACATGGCCTCTGCTGTAGTGCTGCCCATCAGCCTTGAGGGGCTATCACAGTGGATCTCCTGAGCATGTCTCTCCTTGTCTAATCTCTTCCTTCCCACCTATCTTCCCCACTCTTGCCATATTTCTCTTTCCCAAACTGACTGGTTGAAGTTAAAATGTTCAAACGTTCAAATGCCACCTGCCTTGCGCCTCTGGCCCTACGCTGTCCAGCCTCTCTTTCCCACCCTATATCTCTCTGCACCTTGTCCAGTGCTACCGTCACAGTGACAACTTGTTGCCAAGAATACCTTGTGATTTTCTGCCTCCTTTGTTTTAATTTTTCTATATATCATCTTTCTCTGGAAGGTTCCCCCACATCACCTCCTGTGTTCAAATGAGATTTATTTACGTTTCAGGAGAAGTCCAACTGTGCTTTTAGACCCAACACATTTTTGTCTCACTGTGGAGTAAGTCATGTCCATCGACCCATCCTCTTGAGAGATCATTTCCCAGGAAGATGTCCCAGGTGTGGCGACCTTCTGGAAGTTGGGCCCCATGGTGGTCTCTGAGCTTAGTTGGAGGGAAGAAGACTGAAAGTGGAGAAGCTTCTCCATTTCCTAAGCGGCTGCGCCTACTCGCACAGGTCGCTGTATCAGAAGATGTAGAGAAGGTTGCTGGAAGCTGGATCTGAAGTAATTAAGCTGATCTGCCCACAGATCACAACCCTGGAAGAAGTAGCTACTCACTGAGCTTGCAAAAGATCATTACATGTCTATTATTTACACTCCAGGATATCAAGATTGGGACAAAGATAATTCTTACTGAAATTAGAAATCGAAATGCAATTAGCACTTTCTAATTAAATTGGTATAAATATTTATAAGGGCATAATGCACATTTCAAATGGTTGGAACACTAAATGTTTCTTTGAATGATGTGCTGAAGAAGAAAAAGGTAGCGCTTAGTCACTCCATCCTGGAAGAAAGTTTGGTCCCCAGAAGGTTGAACACACACAGAGCACACGCATGAAAATACACTCATGCACACACAGTCATCGTCTCTTCTTTTAAGCACCTATCACCTACCATTCATATGCTCAGAAATAGTTATTCATTTGGACTTTTAATCTTCACACATCCTGGGTCCATTGGGCTAGTTATAGCTGCATTTTATAGTCTTCCTAATTCAGAGTTTTGTAAATATATTGCATTACCCACCTTACAAGAACATTGTTGGCTCAGGAGGCTGATGTAGAGTCTACAGCCGTCACCTGGTTTAGGGGGAAAAACACTGAACTCTAGAGGATGGAAGACCAAAGCTTCAATTCTGGTTCTGTTCACCAATCCTGTGAGTAAGAGTTTTATCCTTCCATACTTTGAGGCCGCTCTAATAGGGACACTCTCTTCCTTGTAGAGCCATTGTGGAGATACATAGAAACAACCGATGCGAAGGTACTTAAGAAAGTTAAAAAGAATGATGCATCCAAGTATTGTACATGTAATTACTTAGCTGCGTTAGCTGATGGATTAACACACATGGAAGAAATACTTCTTAAATTGTAATACTTAAATGAGGAAAGTTGGGAGGAGGGAAGCCTTGGGCAGGGACCAGATGAGAAAATAGGGAAGATGGCACAAGAATGGATGAATTAGTCAGGAGGAGTCAGGGAAGGATCATCTTCACAAAGCAATCTGGGAAATTACCATAATTCCTGGCCACATGGCAGATTGCCTGAGAGGACAATGGCAGGCCAATCAGTGCATCAGTCCCTCAGTCCACCATACTATGGGTGCTGGGGGAATACAAGAGAATAACCAAGCCTGCCCTGGGGGAAATTACAACTGGGTAGAGAAACATGATGAAAACTTAGAAAACAGAGTAAGACTATATAATAAAATGATGTTAAATTGTATAAGGAGAAGCACATTAGTGCTGTCAGCCCCATCCTTACATTTAGGCAAGATGGGTCTCTCTCCTGTGAGCTGTGCTGTAGGGACCCCAGTTAGGCCCTTCCATGACCAGGCCCGCCCCTCAGAGCAAGGACTCTGCCTTTCTTGGGGTCAAGAAGATATGCTCACAGGTGACCCCTCTCCCCTTGTCATGCTTGTATGTCTCCATATTGTATTTGGGACCTTGGAAGTCCCTAGGGCTCACTTCTAGGGCCTATGTGGCCGTTTCCTTTGGGCCTATCTCCCCAGGTGCGGACAGTGCTGCTTGTGTTGCCTGTGGGATGTTGTGGGTAAAATTGCAATATTTACAGAATCTCTTGCCTGGCCTTAGTGCATCTCCATATCAATAGGTGTTCCCAAGGGATGGAGAGCAGTAGCCCATCTCCATACCAATAGGTGGTTACAATGGGGATCAGGGGCATGTCTGGACTAGAGAAGTTGGGTGGGGTCCCTTTTTGAAGCCAGGTCACAAGAGACACGGGCAAGCAGAAGTGGATGACTGCTGGTAAGCAATAAATGGGTTTCTCCCACTTTATTTCTCTCTTTGACTGATTTCAGCTTCAAAGGTAATTTGCCCAGGTGTGGGAACATACTTCCCCTGTGGAGTTACACCTGGTGGTAGCCAGCAGGACCTCTGAACCTGAAATCTGTCTTCATGGGTGTGATGCTTGGGTGGGCTGTCCCTAGAGATGGTAGGGAGATACCTGGAACTGCCCCATGGATGGAAGGGAGACCCTGGTGGCTGCAGCAGTGGAGGGCACGGCTTCACCCAGGAGACCCCCCACTTGGGGAACCCCTACTGGGAAATTAGTCTAGGGTAAAGCACCTCCTAGACAGGTGGGCCCTCTGTGGGGAACGACGGAAACAGCGGAAGCTGTGGAATTAGCCCTCTGTGAGGTGGAAGACCTCTTAGAGGCCCTGAGTGGCCCTGTAGCAGCTGGGATAGTGGGATGTTTGTTTCTCGAGATAGTGGAAAGGGTTATCGAGGAGAGAGAGAAAGAGAGACTTTGGCAGGAGAGAGACACACTTCAGTGTCACTTGGAGGATCTGGGTGATGACCTATGGGATGCCCTTAGGAGACAGTTATTAAGAAGATGGGTCACACTCCTGGAAGATACTTTAGCAGCAAGGTAGGAGGCGGCGGAGGAATCCACATTGCAGGAGGCCGTTGGGGAGGAGAAGGAAAGAGCGGAGCCTTCAACCCCGGAGATGGTAGAGGAGATGTTGGGGAGGATGAGGGGGTGGGGCCAAGGGCAGAACTGTTGGTGAGGCCACTGCCCGGGCACCAGCCTCTCCTGTATTAAAGGGCCACCCTGTTGTAATTAAGAAAATAAAAACGTAACAACTGAGGGCTCCTCAGGGGGAGGAGCCGCCCCCTCCCCAGGTTGTGGAGCTCTCCACGCTCCACCCCTACACCCAGGATGAGCTGGTGGACAGGAGCGTCCGGTTTGGCAGAAGCCGTTGGAACCTCTGCCTACAGGGCTTTTGCGTCTTTGGGATACGGGGGTGGAAAACATTATTATGTTGGGTTCTGAAATGGGTGGACTGGCTTCCCTGACAACTTACCCTGCCCTCCGGCAGTGGTTGCAAAGTGCCCATCACACCTCAGGGAATCAGGCACTTCTGAATTGGCTGACGGCAGCCATCAGGGCAGTTTGGCCTAATCAGGGTGTTTTATCATACTTACCCACTAGCTGGAAAGCATATGCAGAGCTCCAGCGGGTGTTACAAGAGATGGACATGAAAAATATCTGTAATCTGGATCCCCAGGGCCCTGATGAGGAGTTGTTTACTGAAGGAATGAGAAACCTGGTGCTGTGTACAGCTCCCCCTTCTCTCTGTGGGTCCCCAGTGACTATTCCTGCCCCCCACCTACGGCAGCCCGTAAGTGAGGCTGCTTGAACTTGAGCAGGTCTGGGGGAGGCTGAAACAATAAGGGCACGGAGGGAAGTACGGGCCACGACTGAAAGGAGAGGTGCGAAGGGCTCCATGAAGGTCTCGAGGACCCGGATGGGGGCTGATCTGATAAAGGCCAGGGCAGTGAGAGAAAACAATTTGATGGGCAGCACAGTAGGATCTTTTTTTTTTTTTTCTTAGTATCATATTCGTATACAAGGTGGCTATTTTCCTACTGGTGGTTCTGATTTTTCTCTGATCTTAAGTAAATTAACATTGTTGGTTTATTTTTTCCAGTAAATAGAAGTCCACATTTATGTAATAAAAGTATAAAATGTATAATATGCACATCAGAATTGCTATCAAAAGATTTACTGTAACAGATAATATTTTTATGGACTCTTAAAAACAGAGCAAAGGGCCTAAAATTGTAGTACTAGTGACAGTCTTTTGAAAAGGGAGGAATCTTGTTTTAGAACTGTGGCACCAATGAAAGCCAGGGCAGCAGTTCCAGCTGCTGAGGTCCAGGACACAGACGCTGGAGGCAAAGCCTCATGTCCAGCCTGTGCCCTGCAAGACTTCCTGGGGGACAGCACTCAGGCTCTGCCCGGGCCCTCACTCCCCCAGGACGATGATTGGGCATCGCGGTTTGGCTGAGGAGGGGCTCAAGACCCCCACCTTGGGTGTTGTGGTGGGGACAGAGCCCACATGTAGAATTAGGAATTCACTGGTCCTCTGTGAATGTACAATGTATCCTGGTCCTGGTGGACACAGGAGCTGAATGTTCTCTGATTTATGGCAACCCTGAACGTTTTCCTAGGACCTCTGCTATAATAGATGGCTATGGGGGTAAGGCAATTAGAATGATGACAGCCCAAATTCCACTGGGGATAGGGCATTTACCCCTAAAGGAGTATTACTCCTAAGGGGTATTACCCCCAAAGGAGTGTACATTTCTCCCATCCCTGAATATATTTGGGGGTTGATATCCTGCAGGGCCTGTGGTTACAGACCGCTGCTGGTGAGTTCAGACTAAGAGTACATGTGGTAAAGGTAGTTCTGGGGGGACATGCTTAGCACCCTCCTGCAGCTCTGCCTGTACCTCAGTGGGTGACAAATACTAAGCAGTATAAATTGCCTGGGGGACACAAGGAAAATGGAGAAACTCTACAGGAGTTGGAGAAGGTGGACATCATAAAGCCCACTCATAGTCCTTTTAATTCCCCAGGGCGGCCAGTGAAAAAGCTGGATGGCTCCTGGATTACAGGGAATTGAAAAAAGTTACACCCTCTTTGCATGCTGTTGTCCCCTCTATAGCAGGCCTAAGGACACCTTCAGTCATGAACTAAGGACGTATCATTATGTTGTGGACCTTGCTAATGCTTTCTTCTCTATTGACATAGCACAGGAAAGTCAGGAACAGTTTGCCTTCATGTGGGAAGGCTGGCAGTGGACATTCACTGTCCTTCCACAGGGATACCTCCACAGTCCCACCATCTGTCACGGACTTGTAGCCCAGGACTTGGCCACATGTAAGAAAGTGCAAATGGTGTGGTTGTATCACTACATTGATATTATGTTCAAGTCTGATTCTCTTTCAGGTTTAGAAGGGGCAGTTCCTAGACTGCTGTAACATCTATAGGAGAAAGGATGGGCTGTGAATAGCACCGAGGTTCAGGGACCTGGTTTGTCAGTAAAATTCTTGGGGGTTGTCTGGTTGGGTAAAACTGAAGTTATCCCAGAAGCAGTAAGAGAAGGTCCAGGCTTTCCCTATGCCTACCACTGTGGCAGTATTACAAGAGCTTTTGGGTCTTTGGGGCCACTGGAGAGTATTTACTTCGCACTTGGCACAAATTCTGATGCCCTTCTTCCAGTTTGTATGAAAGGGCATCAGGTGGGACTGAGATGAAACATGTGCAGCTGCTGTTACTCCTGCCAAATGGGCAGTCAAGGCCATGCCAGCCTTTAGTGTAATGGACTCATCAAGGCCCTGTGTGCTATATGTTCATGTAACTGCTGTATGTTCATGTTATGGATGCGGCCTTTGGCAGTGGCTTGAACAGATGCACCAACCTATTAGATTCTGGTCACAACTATGGAAAGGAGCAGAGGCCCAGTACACCCTGATAGAGGAGCAACTGGCTGCTGTGTACCACGCCTTGCTGACTACAGAGCCCATCACTGGAACAGCTCCAACCAAGGTAATAATTACCTATTCTGTCATGGGGTGGGTATGAGACTGGAACCAAAGGCCACGGAGTGGTGTGGCAAAGACACCTACACTGGCCAAATGGGGCGCATATTTACAGCAGTGAAGCACCCTCTCTACTGGCCCCTTAAGTGGAGAACTCCAATGCTCATTGGGGCCAGTGACCTACACCAGTGGGAAGCAGGAAGAACTTGCTTTTGAGCCATTGGTAGCTGAAAGTCCTTATCAGGAAAAGTCCCTATACCTGAAGGTGCTTGGTACACAGACGGCTCCAGTTGTGGGCAGCCCCTGAAGTGGAGGGTTGTGGCTTTCCATCCTAAGACTGAGACAATATGAATGGTGAATGGGGAGGGGAAGAGCAGTCAATGGGCTGAGTTGTGGGCAGTATGGCTCGTGATCACCCAGGAGCCTCCCCTATAGTTGTCTGCACTGACAGCTGGGCCGTCTCTCAGGGCTTAACCCTGTGGCTACCGACATGGTACCATGCCAACTGGATGGTTGGTCACCAGCCCCTTTGGGGGCAGGAATTGTGCCAAGACCTATGGGCCTCTGGTCAGGCTAAGAGTGTTATCATATATCATGTGACTGGCCGTTTGCCTTTGGCATCCCCAGGGAATGATGAAGCAGACACATTGGCCCAGGTGCGTTGGCTAGAGGGAAAGCCTGCCTCTGATGTAGCCCAATGGTTAAATCAGCATTTGCTGCGCATGGGGCCAAATACAATGTGGGCTGTAGCCCGTTGGTGGGGCTTGCCACTGACCTTTGAAGAAGTTAGCAGAGCCCGGAAGGAGTGCCTTGTGTGCTCTAAGAGGGGCTTACACCGAGTCCTGCAGCAACATGGGACAATAGTAAAGGGGCCGATACCCCTTGTCAGGTGGCAGAGAGACTATATTGGGCCTCTGCCCATATCAGGAGAATACTGGTATGCCATGACTAGTGTGGACATGGCTACTGGACTGTTGGTTGCTTTTCCTGCACATCATGCAGATCAGCAAGTGACCAAAAGGAGCCTAGACATCTCTTTGTAGCCTATGGCTGGAGGTGATTGAGAGCGATCAAGGCTCCTACTTTACTGGACATGAGTTACAGGAAGGGGTGTAGCAATTGGGAATAAAGTGGAAGTTTCTTGTATCATATAACCCTACTGAGACAAGCATAATAGAGAGGTACAATGGTTTGTTGAAATCTGGCTTGAAGTCGGACAGTAAGAGTCTATGGGGCTGATCAGTTCACTTATGGACAGAGCTACGGTGTTTGAATAAGAAGCCCTGAAAAGAAGCCTTGAGCCCTGTGGGCATGCTAACACACCTTGCTGCCTCTCCTATACAACTGTATGTGCAAACCAAACAGGAGTTACTGAAGCCAGGATATGGCCAGCAGAACAATATCCTGCTGCTAGCCCCAACTGTGTTAAACCCTGGAGACTCTGTTGATGTGGGACTGGACATTTTGACACATGGACCAGTGATGGCTGGCCCTTCTGGCAACTTGGGGAAAAGGCCTGGAAGCTGACCTCCTGTGTGTTCCTGGAGTTACTGCAGAGTGGCCCCCAAAGATCATGGTAGTGTATCCAAAATGTCTGTGAGGCAAGAGCATCTTATGGAGAAGTTTTGTTACAGCCAGTGCATGTACCTCCTGTAGCCCTCTATACTGACCCATCTGTAACTCCCACAGGGAAAGGGGTGAAGGTCTGATATATTAGACAAGGACGAGATCTCATTCCTGCCACTGTCCTATCACAGGACCACTCTCTTTCATGTGTCCTACCTGATGGACAAGATTTGCTTATGCTGGTGTCATTAAAACATGTATCTTATTACCCTTAAGGTTATTTTCTTCTACCGTCCCTGTGGTCTGGATGCGACCCCTGGCAGCAGCTGCCGCATGAAAGTTGCTCTGAACTTCCCACCTGTTCAGCTACTGGCCTCCTGTGGAATGGGTGAGCTATGGACTTAATAGGCATAGGGCTTTGAATCTAGCTGAATCCTCCAGTTTGAGGATTATCATGATTTTATTGTTGTTATTGTACGTTATTATTTTGGTTACAGTGCTCCAGTTTTCTCTCACAGGGGCGATTGGGGAAGATGGGGAGCAAGCAGATTGTGAGGTGAGATTTTTGGAGGGGTGGGCTGTGGGTAAAATTGCAATATTTCCAAAATCTCTCACCTGGCCTTAGTGCATCTCCATATCAATAGGTATTTCCAAGGGGTGGAGAAAAGTAGTCCATCTCCATATCAATATGTGATTACAAGGGGGAGTGAGGGCATGTCTGGACTGGAGGTGGGGTGGGGTCCCCTTTTTGAAGACTGTTAGTGAGATACACAGTTGAGCATAAGTGGATGTGGATGACTGATTGTAAGCAATAAAAGGGTTTCTCCTACTTTATTTCTCCGTTTGACTGATCTCGGCTTCAAAGGTAATTTGTCCTGGGCTTGGAACATATTTTCCCCGCTGGAGTTACAGATGGCCAAGGGGCAGCTGCTCGTGGGAACTGCCTGTGGAAAGGACTTGGGTGCAGAGATTGGGCTGTCACATGTGTGAGACCCCCTCTCTGGGTAGGGGACAGTGACAGGAGTGGGAAGGAAGGTGAGATAGACTGAGCACTGAAGGCTGGCTTGTCCTGCAAGGCCACATTCCCACAACGAGCTCCATGGAGTAAAAGGCTCAGACTAATTTTTCAAGATAGGAGGATAGAGATTTTAATCAATGGTTTACTAGACATGATATACAGGCTGCACAACCTGCAAAGGTTAGTGGTGGAAACGAGGACTACAGTAGCTGGAGAAGGGAGGAACCAACATTTCCCAAGCAGCTGTGCCAACGAGGGCAGGTGGTTGTGTCACAAGATGCAGAGAAGGTTGTCGGAAGGGAAGTAATTAAGCTGACCCGCCCACAGATCACAGTTCTGGAGGAAGTAGTTATTTTCCAATCTTACAAAGGGTTTACGCATGTCTATTACTTATACTTCATGATATTAAGATGGGGAGGAAGCGAAGGCTTACTGAAGTTCAACTGCAAGCATCTGAAGACTTCCCCTGGGAGGTGAGATGTGAATTTTGCCTTGAAGTATCTGTCAAGGTTGGGAAAGAATTCCAAGGCACCTGGACAACGGAGCCACATCTTGGAGGCAATGCGGTGACCTGGCTGCAGTTGGTCATTGATTCCTGCCAGCCTCAGCCTCTCTGTATTCCCCCACATGGCTAAATTCCGGACCTTTTCTTCCTGGCTTACTGAAGCCCCGCTTCCTCTATGGAACCTTCTCAAATTTCTGCCTTCCATGGAATCGCTTCCCTTTTCTGATCCCCTTGGGATACTCTATCTACACCATCAGCACATGCAAGCATTTTTAAAGAGAACCTACTCTTCCTGGACATTACTAGGTGGCACTACACAGTTTAGACTTTACCTCTGGGCTAATAGTTTTGGGAGTGTGTTTTGTCTCTTGGAGATCAAAGACTCTTCAGTTAAACACACAGTAACTGGAAAACTGCTCTATGGCAAGGTCATCCTGATAGGTCTGTTGTTTGGGATGAGGAGAGAGAAAAAGACCAGGGGAAGCAATTATTGGTCTTCTCAGACTTTTTTTTTTATAATTTATTTTGGTATCATTAGTCTACAATTACATGTGCAATATTATGGTGATTAAACTACCCCCTTCATCAGGACCGCCCACCAACCCCATTACAGTCACTGCCCATCAGCGTAGTGAGATGCTATAGAATCACTACTTGTCTTCTCTGAGTTGTACAGCCCGCCCCGTGCTCCTCCCTACATTACATATGCTAATTGTAATGCCCCTTTTTCCCCCGTTGTCCCTCCCTTCCCACCCATCCTCCTCAGTTCCTTTCCCTTTGGTAACTATTTGTCCGTTCTTGGGTTCTGTGGGTCTGCTGCTCTTTTGTTCCTTCAGTTTTTTTCTTTGCTCTATGCTCCACATATGAGTGAAATCATTTGATACTTGTCTTTTTCGGCTTGGCTTATTTCACTAAGCATAATACCCTCTAGCTCCATCCATGTTGTTGCAAATGGTAGGATTTGTTTTCTTCTTATGGCTGAATAATATTCCGTTGTGTATATGTACCACTTCTTCTTTATCCATTCATCTACTGATGGACACTTAGGTTGCTTCCATTTCTTGGATATTGTAAATAGTGCTGTGATAAACATAGGGGTGCATCTGTCTTTTCCAAACTGGGCTGCTGCATTCTTAGGGTAAATTCCTAGGAGTGGGATTCCTGGGTCAAATGGTATTTCTATTTAGAGTTTTGTGAGGAACCTCCATACTGCTTTCCACAATGGTTGAACTAAGTCGCATTCCCTCCAGCAGTGTAGGAGGGTTTCCTTTTCTCCACATCCTCGCCAACATTTGTTGTTGTTTGTGTTTTGGATGTTGGCCATCCTCACTGGTGTGAGCTGATATCTCATTGTGATTTTAATCTGCATATCTCTGATGATTAGCGATGTGGAGCATCTTTTCATGTGCCTGTTGGCCATCTGAATTTCTTCTTTGGAGAAGTGGCTATTCATATCCCCTGTTCATTTCTTAATTGGATTATTTGCTTTTTGTTTGTTGAGGTGTGTGAGTTCTTTATATAGTTTAGATGTCAACCCCTTATCAGATATGTCATTTATGAATATATTCTCCCATACTGTAGGATTTCTTTTTGTTCTACTGATGGTGTCCTTTGCTGTACAGAAGCTTTTCAACTTGATATAGTCTCATTTGTTCATTTTTGCTTTTGTTTCCCTTGCCTGGGGAGATATGTTCATGAAGTCACTCATGTTTATGTCCAAGAGATTTTTGCCTATGTTTTTTTCTAAGAGTTTTATGGTTTCATGACTTATATTCAGGTCTTTGATCCATCTTGAGTTTACCTTTGTGTATGGGGTTAGACAGTAGTCCAGTTTCATTCTCTTACATGTAGCTGTCCAGTTTTTCCAACACCAGCTGCTGAAGAGGCTGTCATCTCCCCATTGTATATCCAAGGCTCCTTTATCATATATTAATTGAGTGTATATGTTTGGGTTAATGTTTGGATTTTCTATTCTGTTCCACTGGTCTGTGGGTCTGTTTTTGTGCCAATACCAAATTGTCTTGATTACTGTGGTTTTGTAGTAGAGCTTGAAGTCAGGGAGCATAATTCCCCTTGTTTTATTCCTCCTTCTCAGGATTGCTTTGGCTACTCGGGGTCTTTTGTGGTTCCATATGAATTTTAGAGTTATTTGTTCCAGTTCATTGAAGAAAGCTATGTATTTTGATAGGGACTGCATTGAATCGGTAGATTGCTTTAGGTAGTATAGCCATTTTGACAATATTTATTCTTCCTAGCCAAGAGCATGGGATGCATTTCCATTTGTTAGTGTCCTGTTTAATTTCTCTTAGGAGTGTCTTGTAGTTTTCAGGGTATAGGTCTTTCACTTCCTTCATTAGATTTATTCCTAGGTATTTTATTCTTTTTGATGCAATTGTGAATGGAATTGTTTTTCTGATTTCTCTTTCTGTTAGTTCATCGTTAGTGTATAGGAAAGCAAGAGATTTCTGTGTGTTAATTTTGTATCCTGCAACTTTGCTGAATTCAGATATTAGTTCTAGTCATTTTGGAGTGGAGTCTTCAGGGATTTTTATGTACAATATCATGTCATCTGCAAAAAGTGACAATTTGGCTTCTTCTTTACCAATCTGGATGCCTTGTATGTCTTTGTTTTGTCTGATTGCCGTGGCTAGGACCTCCAGTACTATGTTGAATAACAGTGGGGAGAGTGGGCATCCCTGTCTTGTTCCCGATCTTAGATTAAAAGCTTTCAGCTTCTCACTGTTAAGTATGATGTTAGCTGTGGGTTTGTCATATATAGCCTTTATGATGTTGAGGTACTTGCCATCTATACCCATTCTGTTGAGAGTTTTAATCATGAATGGATGCTGAATTTTGTCAAATACTTTTTCAGCATCTATGGAGATGATCATGTGGTTTTTGTTCTTCTTTTGGTTGATGTGGTGGATGGTGTTGATAGATTTTCGAATGGTGTACCACCCTTGCATCCCTGAGATGAATCCTACTTGATCATGGTGTATGATCCTCTTGATGTATTTTTGAATTTGGTTTGCTATTATTTTGTTGAGTATTTTTGCATCTACGTTCATCAGGGATAGTGGTCTGTAATTTTGTTTTTTGGTGAGGTCTTTGCCAGGTTTTGGTATTAGAGTGATGCTGGCTTCATAGAATGAGTTTGGAAGTATTGCCTCCTCTTCTATTTTTTTGAAAACCTTAAGGAGAATGGGTGTTTTTTCTTCTCTATATGTCTGGTAGAATTCAGAGGTGAATTCATGTGGCCCAGGGGTTTGGATCTTGGGTAGTTTTTTGATTACTGATTCAATTCCGTTGTTGGTGATTGGTCTGTTTAGTTTTTCTGTTTCTTGCTTGGTCAGTCTTGGAAGGTTGTATTTTTCTAAGAAGTTGTCCATTTCTTCTAGGTTTTCCAGCTTGTTAGCATATAGATTCTCATAATATTCTCTTATAATTCTTTGTATTTCTGTGGGGTCCGTTGTTATTTTTCCTTTTTCATTTCTGATTCTGTTTATGTGTGTAGATTCTCTTTTTCTCTTGATAAGTTTGGCTAGGGGTTTATCTATTTTGTTTATTTTTTCAAAGAACCAGCTTTTGGTTTCATTGATTTTTTTCTATCATTTTATTCCTCTCAGTTTTATTTATTTCTTGTTTGATCTTTATTATATCTCTTCTTTTGGTGACTTTGGGCCTCATTTGTTCTTCTTTTTCCAATTTTAGTAATTGTGTCTTTAGATTATTCATTTGGGAATGTTCTTCCTTCTTTAAATAGGCCTGGATTGCAATATACTTTCCTCTTAGAACTGCCTTTGCTGCATCCCACAGAAGTTGTGGTTTTGTGTTGCTGTCATTATTCTCCATATATTCTTTGATCTCTGTTTTAATTTGGTCTTTGACCTATTAATTATTTAGGAGAATGTTGTTAAGTCTCCATGTATTTGTGAGCCTTTTTGTTTTCTTTCTAAAATTTATTTCTAGTTTTATACATTTGTGATCTGAGAAGTTGGTTGGTAGAATTTCAATATTTTTGAATTTACTTTGGTTCTTTTGGTGGCCTAGTATGTAGTCTATTCTGGAAAATGTTCCATGTGCACTTGAGAAGAATGTGTATCCTGTTGCTTTTGGGTGTAGCGCTGTGTAGATGTCTGTTAGGTCCATCTGTTCTAGTGAGTTGTTCAGTGCCTCTGTGTCTTTACTTATTTTCTGTCCGGTTGATCTGTCCTTTGGAGTGAGTGGTGTGTTGAAGTCTCCTAAAATAAATGCATTGTTTTCTATTTCCTCCTTTAATTCTGTTAGTATTTGTTTCACATATGCCGGCACTCCTGTGTTGGGTGCATATATATTTATAATGGTTATATCTTCTTGTTGGACTGACCCCTTTATCATTATGTAATGTCCTTCTTTATCTCTTGCTACTTTCTTTGTTTTGAAGTCTATTTTGTCTGATACAAGTACTGCAACACCTGCTTTTTTCTCCTTGTTGTTTGCATGAAATATCTTTTTCCATCCCTTTACCTTTAGTCTGTGTATATCTTTGGGTTTGAGGTAAGTCTCTTGTAAGCAGCATATAGATGGGTCTTGCTTTTGTATCCATTCTGTTACTCTGTGTCTTTTGACTGGTGCATTCAGTCCATTTACATTTAGGGTGATTATTGATAGATATGTACTTATTGCCATTGCTAGCTTTAGATTTGTGGTTACCAAAGGTTCAAGGGTAGCTTCTTTACTATCTAACAGTTTAACTTAAGTTTCTTGTTAAGTTATTGTAAACACAGTCTGATGATTCTTTATTTCTCTCAGTTCTTATTCTTCCTCTTCCATTCTTTATATAGAAGGTGTTTTATTTTTTGCCTTTAGTTAGTATTTGGATGGTCTGCCTTCCTTGCTATGATTTTATTTTCTCTGGTGACCTCTTTTTAGCTTTAGGAGTGCTTCCATGTAGAGCAGTCCCTTTAAGATATCCTGAAGAGATGGTTTATGGGAGGGAAATTTCCTTAGCTTTTGTTTGTCTGGAAATTGTTTAATCCTCCCTAAAATTTAAATGATAATCATGCTGGATAAAATATTCTTGGTTTGAGGCCCTTCTGTTTCATAATGTTAAATATATCATGCCATTCTCCTCTGGCCTGTAAGGTTTCTGTTGAGAAGTCTGATGATAGTCTGATGGGTTTTCCTTTGTAGGTGATCTTTTTTCTCTCTCTAGCTGCCTTTAATACTCTGTCCTTTTCTTTGATCTTTGCCATTTTAATTATTATGTGTCTTCGTGTTGTCTTCCTTGGGTCCCTTGTGTTGGGAGATCTGTGGGCTTCCATGGTCTGAGACACTATTTCCTTCCCCAGCTTGGGGAAGTTTTCAGCAATTATTTCTTCGAAGACACTTTCTATCCCCTTTCTTGCTCTTCTTCCTCTAGTACCCCTATAATGTGAATATTGTTCCGTTTGGATTGGTCACACAGTTCTCTTAATATTCTTTCATTCCTAGAGATCCTTTTATCTCTCTCTGCCTCAGCTTCTCTGTGTTCCTGTTCTCTGATTTCTATTCCCTTAACAGTCTGTTGCATCTCGTCCTGTCTGCTGTTAAGCCTGTCGATCACTTGTCTGATTTCTGTATTGTCTTTCCTCACTTCCCTCACTTCCTCCCTCAGCTCTTGCACATTTCTCTGTAGATTCGTCAGCATGGTTATGACTTTTATTCTGAATTCTTTTTCAGGAAGGTTGTGCATATCCATCGCAGTAGGCTCCCTCTCCGGCATTTTCTGGCTAAGTTTTGTTTATACCATATTCCTCTGTCTTTTCATGGCGATAGAAGTGGTCAGAAAAAGAAAAAAAAGAAAGAAAAGAAAAGAAAAAACCCCCCTCCTTGGTGTAGATTCTGTGAGGATGCTGTAGGTGGCGCTGCTGCTCCACTATTCAGCAGACCCAGCTGCTCCGCCAGGCCCTTTCAGACTCTGGCTCAGGAGGAAATGAATGGGAGGCGGCTGGTTTTTTCCAGCCGACAACCTAGGGGTCAGAAATTCCCCAGGACTCCCAGCCTGCTTGGCTGAGTGTGCTGGGACGATCCTGCTCCTGCGCTGGGCCCCTGTCTCTTTAAGACCCCTAAAAAAAGCGCCCGCTTTTCTTTTGACCCTGGGAGCTGGCTGAGAGGGCCTGCTTGCATTCTCCATCTCAGATCCTGCACCTCTGTCTCTCCAGTCTCCGATACACTGCGTGATGTGTGTCAGTGCTCCCAGCGCAGATCACCAGGCTGTTTATTTGGTGGGCCTATACTTCCACTCCCTCCCAGCTCTGATTCCTCTCTTCCCGCTGGTGCACTGGGGTGGGGGAGTGCTCGGGTCCCACCCGGTCGTGGCTCCATATCTTACTTGCTTTGAGAGGTGCCGAGTCCTCTCGGGTGTAGCTGCAGGCTGTTGTCTTATATCTTCTGGTCTCTCTTTTAGGAATAGTTGTATTTGTTGTATTTTCATAAATATATATGGTTTTGGGAGGAGATTTCCGCCGCCCTGGTCACGCCGCCATCTTCCCGGAAGTTCTTCACAGACTTTTTGATCAAAGTTGCTTTTGCAGCCGAGTAACAGGGAACATGTTTTCTCCGGGGAATCTGAGGGCATAGGCCTAAGCTATGCATGTCAAACCTAGACATTTATGTGAAGCCTCTTGTTTTATCTTAAAACTTCATGCAGATATTACATTCTACTCCATGGTTCATTTTTGTGTGTTACAATAAATGTTTAAATTATTTATTACTGAGTAAAATGGACTCTCTGAAAGATTTATCATACCAGTTTTATACAGTGTGAATGATTCTTAGGTCCAAGTACAGAACATGGTGCATATTGGGACGCTCAATAAATATTTACTGAATGTGAAAATGAATGAATGAACAAACTTTCTGGGGGGTCTCATGGGCCCAGCCCATTGCATTATGTTTCCAGGAGGAAGCATGCCTGAGTTTGAGCAGCTGGAGATTAGACCATAATTTCAATGGTGCAATAAGGGAAGGGCCTGCTTAGAGTTATGGAACATAGGTGAAGGACAGACATGAGAGATGCTTCAAAGGAAGAATAAATGGGATTAAAACACTGACTGCAAATGGGACCCGAGAGGAAGGAAGATAATCATAATTGGAGAGTTTCAAAAGGGATGGAATGTTTAATTCAACTTTGTCATTTGAGTTTGTGATGACTGTGGTAGATTCAGGTACTCTGGTAATTTTTCCCAGGCAAAGGAGTGATTCATACATACAAGACGCAAAGTCACTGTCAATGTGACATGAAAATATGACAATCTTTGATATGAAAGAATCCTTGTCTAGACCCATCCTACCCAATAAAGTAGCCAATGGCCACATGTGGCTAATAAGCCTTGAAATATGACTAGTTGGAATTGAGCTATGCTGTAAGTATAGATTACACATTGAAATTTGAAGATAATAGATACACACACACACTCTCATACTTACAACCCAATGACTATGAAATAGGCCAAAAATTTTAAATTGATTTCATGATGAAATAGTAATACTATGGATATATTAGGTTCCAAAATATATACAATTTAAATTGATATTGCCTGTTTCTTTTTACTTTGAAAAACATGCGGTTACTAGAAAAATTAAAAATGACATATGTGTCTTGCATTTGTAGTTCACCTTATATTTCCATCAGGCAGTGATGGTCTAGACTAATGAAATAAGATGATTTGGTCACAGATCCAGGAAAAGAGATCCCCATGGCTCTTCACTAAGTGGTACTAAGGACAAGACTTTGCAAACTTCCTTCTGCAAAACAATGTTGATCTCTCTGAGGTATTTGGAAGACACTGTTAATAGGTGGTTGCAAAGAATGATTATCATTCACCACACACATTTGACAGGGTTTACTGTTGAGAAAAGCTGTAGAATGTAAATTCAAATTGAAACTAATTAAAGCCTTTGCCTAAAGAAGCCCCATCAGTCCCAAACAACTTCAAGCAGAGATCTATGATTAAACTCCCTTTTGTGCTACCCAACATTGCCTCAGCCATTTCTCCAGATTCTCACCCACTCCCCCATCCTTGTCATTTTAAACAGAAAATAATTGGACTTCTGTTCACCTCCTTGCCATTCCTAATCATTTATCCCCTACTGAGACTGGATTCTTTAAACCAACCAGCCTATCCACCTGAAGGAGTTGAAATACTTTTGATACTGTTACTTAAGCACATGTCATAGCTTTAGCAGGTTCAGGATTCTAATTGCACCCTTGCTATTTGTAGTCTTTTCATGCAGCAAAGTGCGACATGGAATTGCACAGATAGATGAAATGATAAGGAACCTGACTCACAGGGACAGGCATTCAGGGATTGTTTCTGGAATCCTTCCAAGGAAAGCTCTCCTCTGCAGTGGAATGAACGTCCGTCATCTGCAGACCCGCCTTGCCTGGGGCCTTGCTTCTCTAACTGGCTTCTCCCTTGCCGTTTGGTCCTGCAGTCTGAGGTTCCAGCCAGCAATGCCACAGTGACCTGCCCCTGTGCCTTTTGGTGGGCATGCCTCAGGCCACTGTCCCCTGCACGCTGTTCCAGCCGCCCTTGCTGGCCTTGGTTCTTGCTCTTGTCCTACTGCCACTGGCCCCAGGGCCTTTCCTTGCAGTGCTCTCTGCTCAAAATGGGTCCCCTTTCCTTCACTCTTCACGCACCAACTCCTCCTCAAAACTTAACCCTTCCAGGCATCATCCTTAAAACCTCCAGCCTTCTTATTTGCTCTCATGGTGGCCTGGGCTTGTCTTTCAAAGTGCTCATCACAGTTGATGATTTGTGGTTTATATCATTGTGTGATTATTTAATGACTTTGCTGCTTGATTTTAAGTAACTGGAGGGTGGAGATAATCTTTCTTTTGTTCACTATTGTATCTTCAGGGGTAGAGACTCAATAAATACTGATTGAACAAGTTCATAAATGTGTTTGTCCTGCTCCTCTCGTAGACTGCCCAAACTGCTGGAGGTGCTGGCAGTATGGCAGGAGCAGGTCCCAGGACACGCCCCAGTCCCCTCCTTCTTCCATCAGGTGGAGACACCTGTGCTTTAGACCATAGTTGCCACGTGTGGGGCAATGACAGGGCATGTGGGTCAGTTATAAATCAGGAACATGGAACAGACAGAACTGATGTATCCTCCTACCCCAAACCTCCAATCACCCCTCCCTTCTCCATCCCCCAACCTGAGCTATGTCTCCTCACTCTCTGAGATTTCCTTCTCTTTGGATCTCAAATCTTCTCCCTTTTCCCTATGGCTCTTCTGCTTCACCTGCTCTCAGCTCTCCCTATTCCTTTCCCGGACTGCCTCCCAGCTTCTCACTAGCCCGGCAGTTTCCCATGGAGAGCATCAAACTGTCGAGGTGTGTGGAGCCACTTTTCTATCTGATTGCAGTGCTTTCTAGTTTTAACACAGCCACGTGAGACAGCACAGACTCTGTTAGCTCCCCTAGAAGCTCAGCACATGCTCCTCTCTTTGGCTTGGATTGCAGGGCTGGGGGCCAGGTGCAGCGTTCCCGATGAGGCCACTGGTTAGAGAGCTCTTCATGTCCCAGAGATCTCATCTGCCACGATTTATGTAGCAGGTACACCATAACTTGCCTTTTACATAAAGGCAAGATTTTTCATCAGCAAAATCTGCTAGCTCTCTCTTCAAAGATAACAAGAATGAGACCACTTCTCACTAGCTCCACTGGAAGCACTTTGGCCCAAGTCACTACCCTTCTCCTCCCTGCTCTGCCTTTGAGACCCTATTTCAACATTGCTTTTCAAGTGATCTTGTTGAAATGTAACCCAACCACACTTCTCTGCTTAAGATCCTCCAACAGGAGGAAATCCTGTCACTTGAAACACCATGGATGAACCTTGAGGATGTTATGCTGCGTGAAATAAGCCAGACAGAGAAAGACAAATAATGTATGAACTCACTTGTACGTGGTATCTAAGAAAACCAAACCCATAGAAACAGAGACTAGATTGGTGGTTGCCAGAGGCAGGGGCCTGGGAGTCAGGGAAATGGATGCACGTGGCCAAAGGCACAGACTTGCAGTTGTAAGTCCTGGGATGAAATGCACAGCTTGGTGACCATGGTTAATAATATTGTGCATTTGAAAGTTGCTAAGAGAGATCTTAAATGTTCTTATCACAGAAAAATGTAACTATGAGAGGTGTTGAATGTTAACTAAACTTACGGTGGTATTCATTTCACAATATATATGTATATCAAATCATGTTTAAACTAATACAATGTTATATGTCAATTATATCTCAATTAAATTGGAGGGAATAAGAGGTCCCCCAGCGGATCACTCCCTCTGCATGGAGGTGAAGTCCATGCACTTGCCCTGTCCAGCTGTGTCTCTTAGTACTGTCCGTTGCTCACTCTACTTTAGCAATGCTAACTTCCTTGTTGATCTTGGACTGTGCGAAGAATATTCCTGCCTTTGCAGTTTTCATTTGCTGTTTCCTCTTCCTGGGATGCCGTCCCTTCAGTGTGCACATGGCTCACCCCCATCTCCTCTGGGACTCTGCTCACTTGTGATCTTATCGGTGTGTGGGCTCTGCAGCCTTGCCCTGTCCTTTTACCTGACTCCCCTTGGCTTACCTCTGTGAAAACAGACAGGCACACCATTGAGATTATGGCAAAATACTGGCCAGTTCAGGGCCCCCTTTAGAAAATCAGCGCTTCTGCTTGAGGGCGTGTGATGACTTATAAGAGACCATAGGCATTAGGGCAATGGTTCTGAACTAAAAAAATAAAACAAAATAAGTGGAGCCCTTCATCAAATGAAATCCTGTACAGATGATCTTACTTTGGCAAATTTTAGAGAAGTGAAATGTATGACCACGTGAGACTTTGGTGGGGCCAGAGGCCATCACTGTCTTTAGCTGCACAGGAAGGAGGGCCAAGAGGGGCTGACTTCCTAATGTAGAAGCTGGAGGCAGTGAAGGGAGCCTGGTGGGGAGGCCTTAGCTGTCACCTCCACGCACGTCACCCTCCTCCTAACCAAAGTGCGTTACAAAGGTTTTATGGACACTAAGAGAAATAAATTTCTGGAAAGCACAGAGTATCTGGCTTAAAAGGCACACACTAAATATAGTGGCTCACCACCATCCCCACCTTGATCGAAACCATCACTAATTAATTTAATCGTCCACGTTGCATTGTTCTGCCCATAAGGACAGTACGAGGACTTACCACGTGCATTAGTTAGAACAAATGTACTCCCCTCGTCCTTCCTGTCTGCTCAAGACCACTTCTTAACGACACGGCCATCCTACTGCAGAGTGCGACCCACTCCTTCCCCTCACCCGACCCTGCTCTGCTTTTTATTTCTTTCCTCAGAGTATTTTCACCTTCTAATGTGCTATACCATTTAATTATTTATTTTTATCAATTACTTATTTTTTGTTCCCCTCTGCTGGAAGGTAAACCCAGCATGGGTCCCTTCTCTGTCCATTAGCGTTCTCCTCTCCCTTCAAGTTCCGATCAAGTCGCGCTCTTCTCTCGTGGCTCTGGCTTGCCTCCTCCTGACTGCCCATGGAGTAAATTGTTTTATCTCACACATTTCAGTGCTTGATAGAATTACTTCTTGTAATCTCCCATTTCTTATGCGCTTGGAGGTGGAAAAATTATTTTCCACTGGGTTTGCACTCCTAACACTGCCATAATCCCGTGACGACCTTGGGAAATTACCCAATCACTCTGGACCTCAATCTCTTCGTTTCACAATCAGGAGCTGAATGAGGTGATAATCAGTTCCTCCCCAGCTTTCACATTCTAAGAGATCGTAAGTAGTTTTATATCAGGGTCCATGTCCAATAATAATAATGGCAGTTCCCATTCATAAGGGCCTGCTGGACCCTACAGCTACATCATTTCCAATCCTTTCACAATCCTATGAGGGACGTCTTATTATACCCATTTTATAGATGAGGAAAGTAATACTCAGAATTATTTTTAAAAACCTAATTTGCTTAAGTGTTTGTTAGTGAGACAGGGCTGGGACTCTTGTCTTGAGTCTCTAACTTCAAAGCTTGTGTCCATTTCTCTCTTCTAAACTGTCTCTTGTGTTATATTTCTTTTATATACTCTTGTATATTCTTTTTTTTTTATAGTCTTGGCCATGAGTGACAGTCTTGGACACCATAAATGGTCTGAGGTGAACTTTGAATTATATTCCAAAACTCAAGGAGAGGAATCCCTTTGCATTTTCTTACTTGGCTCTGACACTTGATCGCTGTGTGGCCAGGGCTGTCCCCTCGGGGGCTTGATGCTGGCGGCTGGGCAGGAGGCAGCCACATGGGGAAGAAGTTGTTCTTCCACTCACTAATGTGTGACTGTGGACAGGTTACATAAGTTCTGTGTAACCGCAGTCTACAAATTATTTCCATCCATTAAATAAGGACAATAACACCAGCTCCTAGGGTTGTTCGGAAAAATTCAAATGAGGAAATGAGTATAACATTGGTGTGTAGCATTTTTTAAAATGATTTAAAATTTTGGTAAAATACACATAACATAATATTTACCATCTTAACCATTTTTAAGTGTACCGTTCAGTGGTATTAAATACATTCATTTGGTTATGCAACTATCACTACCATCCATCTCCAGAACTCTTCTCATCTTGCAAAACAGAATTATATGTGGTTTTGTTTTTGTTCCAACTCAACCTTCCAGCCCTCCCCGTCAAACACCCAATCTTTTGATTATGGAGAATGCAATACCGCCAGCTTTATTCTCTAAACTCATGTTTCCAACTCATTCTGGTGCTCAGGAAACAAGTTCACAGGATTCAGTCTCTCTGGAAAGTTATTGGGTTATAAATAAAAAAGATTATTTTCCTTTTACATTATCATTATCATCTTTGTCATCCAAAATGTCTGTCTGTAGCTTAGAAGAATGATGTGGAAGAGGTGCTAGGAAATAAGAGATGGGCATTTTAATCCAATTTTCAAAAGAGTTCTAGATCAAGAGAATCCAGTGCTGGGTAAAGTAGCTATGGAACTCAGTCTCCTATGCTCAGAAAAATGGAACCAACTATATCCAGCAATCAAAGCTTGTCTATCACTGCACATAACAGTTTATGGCATTTTAATTGGAATAATTTCATGACTGTCCCTTTTGATAATTGGATTTACCTGTGGAATAACTGGTTGGATGTACACTTGGAGACCCAGAACCCCACCTAGCTCCCATACTGACCCCATCAGTGCAGCTCCAGGGTGGGGGTGGGGGGGGATCTCAAAAGACTACTTAGAACTGCCTGACCTAGAGAATCGGAACTCTATACCCTGGGCTGCCATGAGGGGTCCTCCGTAATCTGGTTCATGAGACCAATCTCACAGATACCACTCCCCATCATGGACCTTAACCTACATGCCAGTGTGATTACTTCTTTGGAGTATTTCTTCCAAGAATTAAGTGAAACCAAATTTATCTGGAAGGGGTCACATGGAAGCAATCTGGAGTTGATGAGGAATGGAGAAATGGAATGAAAGTGACTGAAGTGAGAAAATTCCTGATCAAGAGTTTTCAACCTCTCCTTGCCATTTACAGGCAAAGTTATTTTGTGTGTGTGGTAAACTAAATTTGTTTCTAATACATTAGTGAGCAATAAATCATACCACTATGGGATGCATACAAGAGAATGCATAGACTATGTATCTGGGCATGGCTTTAAGAGTGCATATTAACTAAACAGGAGAAAGGGAGAAGATGCATTGCATTTCATTTTTACAATTTACAAGAACTGAGGGACATTTAATCCTTATTTTCTTCTTCCTCACAAATTATCCTCTATTTCCTCCTGTATGACTCCACAGAGCAGAAAAAGGATTTACTTGATTATTGAATATTTAAATTTCCATTGTTGTATACTATCTGCAATGATCTTGCAGATCTTAGGAATTCAGACAGTGGTGCTGATGGTGGTGGTAGTGATGGTGATGGTGGTGGTGGTGATGGTGGTGGTGGTGGTGGTGGTTATGGTGATGGTGGTGATGGTGGTGATGATGGCAATGGTGGTGGTAGTGATGGTGATGGTGGTGGTGGTGATGGTGATGGTGGTGGTTATGGTGATGGTGGTGATGGTGGTAGTGGTGGTGATGGTGATCGTCGTGGTGGTGATGGTGGTGGTGGTGGTGGTGGTGATGGTGATGGTGGTGGTGATGGTGATGGTGGTGGTGGTGGTGGTGGTGATCGTGGTGGTGGTGATGGTGGTGATGGTGGTGGTTATGGTGGTGGTTATGGTGATGGTGGTAATGGAAGGGACTGGAAGATTTGTCAGTGACAACTATAAGCTTTGCTTTCTTAGCTAGATTTTCTTCATCATTAAACTTGGAACAGAATGAATCTGATCTGTTAATCCCCCTGCGGAATTCTCAACAAACTCAAGACTATACTGGTTAGAAGCATTGAAAAAGGGCTATGGGGTGGGTACTGGAGATCAAAGGTCTTAACATCTGCGAATCATAAACAGAAGCCTGCACCCAGTTAATATGTCCATCTGTAGCACCTGCAGAATCTGTCTCTGTCTATATTTGGTAAGGTGGTAATTCTTTGTGGAGTTATGACTGGCACTTTCTGTTTGGTTTGTAAAACCTCAGCAGCCTACTATATGGGCCATTTTGCAGATAGTAATTTATGAATAAGAGTTAAAAATAATGTTGTTTGGTATTTTAATTGGAACAATTTCATGACTGTCCCTTTTGGTAATTGGATTTACCTGCAGAATAACTAGATGAGAGCTGAGAATTTTTGTCTTAGAATCCTGGGACATTAGAAATGATTAAGTGCAAGGCTCTTTCTTTCTTCAACAAGGAAATAGACCCATGGAAGGGCAGAGACTTAGGATATACAGTATGTGAGAGGCGAAGCCAGGAGTAGAACCTGCATTTTAACTCTTAGCAGTGCTCTTTTCTAACATTCTCATGGCTATGTTAAAGAAACTCCATCCCATGGGCAGATAACACCACATATAAATAGCTCTTTAAAACATATTTGTAATTGCCAGTGACAGCGCTGTAGGTTCTCATTTAATTATAGGGTGAATTCAGGAAAGCTTCCACAGTTTTCCAAATAGAAGGAATAAAGTTGAAAAACAAGAGAGTTAAACCATTGTTCTGGGGCCAAATGAAGTATTTCATATTTAGATAGACAGAAATTTAAATAAAGAAAAGTAGGCTCTGGAATTTATTTGGGTAAAATATTAAGCCAAAGCTTTCGTTTCTTTAATTTTTCTGTTAGGTATGAAATGGCCCATCAGCAGGAAGGGTGTTCACTGATGACCAGGGACCAAGTGATCTCTGATGTCTCCAAGCAGGGTGGCTGGCTCCTTACAGTAAATGACATTTTTGGCATGTCAAGTCTACATAATCTGTGAATTCCAAGCTCTTGTGTGGTGAAGTTAGAGTCTGGGTTGGTGGTAGGATAATGATGGTGGTAATGGAGGTTGTGGAAATGGTGGTGGTAGTGGTGATGATGATGGTGGTGGTGGTGGTGGTGGTGGTGGTGGTGCTGATGGTGGTGGTGGTGGTGGTGCTGATGGTGGTGGTGGTGGCGGTGGTGGTGGTGATAATGGTGCTGATGGTGGTGGTGGTGGTGATGGTGATGGTGGTGGTGATGGCGGTGGTGGTGGTGGTGATGGTGGTGATGGCGGTGGTGGTGGTGATGGTGGTGGTGGTGGTGATGGTGGTGGTGATGGCGGCGGTGGTGGTGATAATGGTGCTGATGGTGGTGGTGGTGGTAATGGTGGTGGTGGTGGTGATGGTGGTTGTGGTAGTTGTGGTCAAGAGCAATGGTGTTGATAGAAGTAGCAGTAATGGTAGTGAGTGTAGTGGTGGCAGTGAAGGTGGTGGTGGTAGTGCTGAAGGATTGCCATTTGCACTCAGTTTTCAAGGATAGGCAAGAATTTCAACAAGCAGAGATTTGTGAGAATGGAAATTTCAAGATGAGGAAGCAGCTAAGCTGTGCACAGTAAATTTCTCTGACTGGTTGAAGTGTGGGATGACTTGTGTGTGGTAACAGAATGAAAGATAACCTCATAAAGGTGCATTAGGGTCATCATGTGAAGGCTTGGATGCTAGAATGGAAATTTTGAACAGGTATTTGCCCAGGGTGGCAAGGAAAACAGCTTTATGACTAACTAGAATCATTCAAACAAAAAATTATGAGGAACTCACTCAGGGCAGTGACCCTTAAGATAGATATGTGATGAGAATAAATATGAAAGTCATTTGTGGATCAGCTGAACTTGACAGCTGCCTGGGTGTGGGGACCCAGGGAGAGGCACTCCAGGCACTGACCAGCTCCATGAGGACATGGACATTCTAGCTCAATACTTGGCTTTTCCATAGGGTCTAGCCTTGTGCCTAGCACGTGGGAGGTGCTCTGAAAAGGTCTGGGATCTTTTTAACTGCTCGTGTCACCCTGGCTAAAGAGCTGACCACATAGCTGGATTTCACTCTTTTCCTGTTCCTTCATTCTCCCCCAGTGTGCACACTCAGGCAGCGTCACCCCATACAGACCCATTTCCCATGTCTGTAACCCAGTCCACAGTTTGGTCAGGCTCCAGGTAAGTGACTGTGGACGGGAGTGTTGTCTATGGCTCCTTCTCCAGCCCCATTAGAGGAGGGAACTCACTGAAAGGCGGGTTGTCTGGGAATCTCACGCAAGAGGTGATATTTGATCTGAGTCTTGAGAAAGGATAGGGGTTGAATAAACAAAGAGGGAAGGTATGTCAGGAGGGAAGAAAGCAGTTTAGGCTTTGGAATGAGTAGATCAATTTTGCAGAAGTGGAGGCACGTGGGGTCTCTTGGATTGACTCCTCCTCACTAGGGGAGGCCTTAAATGCTCAGATAAAAAAATTAGGTTTATTCTTAGGGCAGGGGCTTCTCAGTCCGGACAATTGGTGCCCAGCTAATATCTATGTGTTCCTCTTTATGATTTGGCTCCTTTATAGTCAGCTGGGGTCCTGTGAATGAACAGGAGTGTGAGCAGAAGTGACATGTCACTTGCAGTTAGGGCCCCTCATCCGCCCTCTCCTCCCCTTCTGCGGTTCTGTGGAAATCCTCCATGTGGTGCAGCTACAAGCCAGCAGAACCTTCACCACCCGAGTTCCTGATCGCGAGGAGCAGGACCCAGGACCTGCACTGTGAGTGAGAAATAAGATTTTGTTGTGACAAGGGCCTGAGATTTTAAGTTAATTTGCTAGGGAAGCTTCTAAGGCTTGGGGTCATGAAGAGAATGATGGGAGCTGGCGATTTGGAAGGGTATTTATAAGGCCGCATCTTCTTCATCTGTGAAGCTTCATTTCACGCTCAGTCAGATGACACAGTCCTCTGCTGGGCACTGGGGAGAGCCGTTGCATATAAAAGTCTAAGAAGACCTCTCCTTCTCACTGGGCACCATCCCTTTGCTTGTGCTGCTCTTTGAACACTTCGGAGCATGGGGGGGACATGGAGACTGAGGTTCCTGAAAGGAAGGGCGACACTGTCTTGAGGCGGGTGGTTGGAGATAAGACCCTTTAGTTCTCCCTGTACATCAGCCACCCAGTGGGGGCTTTTCGGAACATCCCATGCAACTCAGAATCCAGTTGGCAAATACAGTGGCAGCACGAAAGACCACAGGGTTGGGCTCCTGAAGACCTGGATTCGGCTCCTGGCTCCACCGGTTACCAATCGTGTGAATTATGAGTAAATTTCTTAATCTCTCCGGGCTGTATTCTTCATGTGAAACTGAATGCAATAATTGTACTTCCTACTGTACAGGGCTATTGTGCAAATAAAGAAAGAAAACGTGTGAACGGTGCTTTGTGAACTGCGTAGGGCTCTGCAAATATGTGTGGTTCGTTCATGATCCTGCATACATAGCTGCAAAGCTCTTACAGTTGGGGCCTTATTGCTTCCTGTCACATTGCCTATATTTTGCATTCCAGAACGTTCTCACTTCTTTTTGTAGATGAACTTGCCTCCCACTTCACTGAGAATATCCATGGACATCTCAGATTCTCCTTCTACCTCTGTACATCCTCTCATTCTTCTTTCCTGTTTCACAGGAGGATGACGCTCTTCTTAGCTCCAGGGGTAAACCCTCTATTTGGGCTCACAGCCCCATGCTGTCCCACCTCCTCCAAACTTTGCTCCATTCATCAACTCCTACCTTGTATCTTCCAGTATTTCTATCCTCTCAGTCAGCTCATGTGTTCAGGTCTCTTGCACCCTGAACAAAATGTATTCGCTTAGCATATTGCCTCATAATGTTAAACTTATCTTTCCCTCCTTCTCTTCACCACATGTATTTCTAAAAGAGCAGCCCAAGCCCTCTGCTTCCACTCTCACCTGAAGTGGGAAGAATGGAAGCAGGCACGTTCTGATCACAGTGGAACAACAGTCACCTATTCATGGGCGTGAAGAATGTCGGCAAGTAAAGAATGGGAGGTGGTTCTTCAGTCTTTTCTTCTGAGTGGGTACACAGAATAAAAATTTTATTTTTACAACCAGGGAACTAGATGAAATAACTCGGGAACATGTCTTTGATCCTTTCTCACTCTAGATTTTCAGCAACACCATTGCTTCACTGATTTATTTTTATTTTCATTTATTTTTTACCTTAGGTGGTGAAACTATTTTTGTTCTGTGAAGTATGTATTTGGAGACTTGAGCTAAACATCCTCAAACTAACAAATAGCACATTCAGGAGAGCCAACCTGGATCTTTTAAAAATAGATGACAAAAACCATGGAACTCAGCATGTGGAAACCAGTGACAGTGACAGATCATCACACAGGGGGCAAGAGTCAAGCCTGGGGGGGACTCCGCCAGGCACTCTCTTCCAGGTTGGGGTGAGCGGCTGACCACTGTCTATGCCTGGGGGGTGCCCAAAATAGAGGCAGCTGTTATTTACTCTCTAAATCCAAGAGACAGATTTTGTTTCTTACTGTTGTTCAGCTGAGCACGAACAAGTTGCCTCTCTGTCTTTCTGAGGAGCTGCGTCAGGGTAAAGACCAATGGGACATCCGGTCTCCTGAATCTTTGCCTGATCCTGGGTATACTCAAATTTTCATCGGGGGTTCCTGCTGGTGGTGCACAGCTAGTGAGATGTTGGGAACATCTGGCTCTTCAAAAAGAAATATCACTAATTGGTAGCACTCTGTGGTGTAAATATTTTTGCTGTGGCCAAGTTCAAGCTACATGACGTCACTGAACGTGGAGTTGGGAAGAGATGGGCACAACTGGCTTTGGCAAGCTGCTGCTAGCACACCACTGACTGTACCACAGATTCTGTTAACAAGGTAATGCACAAATCATAGAAAAGTTGAAATCATAGGAATGCAAGGTGGAATGCAGAGAGAAAAAATACTAGGAGTTTTACCATCCTAGTATTTGTAAAAAAAAAAAGATTAAATAAAAGAAAAAGAATTGATATATTCCATCTTCAAAAAAAGGAAGAGAATTCCATGCATAGACTGCTTCTAGTGTTTAGTTTTCATAGACTTGTCATCATCATACCGCAGCTCTGCAGTTGTCTGCCTTTTGTATTCCAACATAACATAAGCACTTTTCCATGTTATTACAAATTGTCCTGAACATTTCGGCAGCTGCAGGGTAATAATCTAAGGCACAAGAAAACCAGTCAATATCATGGGACATTGAGATAGTTTCCTATTTTTGATAAAAAATTACTTTGTTTACCTTAATAAACATTCTCGAATCTCCCAGAAGTACGTTTGGAGACGCCAAGGACGCAGTGGTCCCCATGAGAATGAAGAAGGGAAACATCTGGGGACAGCTGCCTCGATACTGGCCAAACCTCGAGGCTCACAGAGCCTGGACGGAGAGACTCCCAGACTTCTGTCCCTGAAACCTGGCAACTTGTGTGCCACCACATCCGGGTCACATTACAAGTTGGTTCTCATCTCCCTACTTCTAGCGTCACCCTGTTGGCTAGTCCAGTCTCCCCCACTTTCCTCTCTAAACCGCCTGCTCTGCCTTTGAACCCCACCTTTGTGGCAGGTACACTCCTGTCTATCCTCAAAGCTTTAGGAATGTTCCTTTCACTCCTGGGTTTCCTAGAACCTGGCGGGCCTCTGAGAACATGTGTTCTCTGCACCCTTTGCAAATTAAGGGCATTTTTCTTTCTGGTTTCTCACATTTACTCTCCTCAGAACCAGGAGGTGGGGTGAGTGCTCTGCTGCTCCTCACAGCTGCTTCCCCCTTCTGTCAAATACCACACCTCTGAGGAGCATGTCCGTGGCCACAAGCCTCTCTCCCTTGTTGCTGTCACCCTCAGCTCCGGGCCAATCTTCCCTCATCACTGAGGGCTTCAGCTCTGGTTAGGAAGCTTTCCTCTCCAGCTCACCTCTGTCTCACCGCAGTGACTTCCTTCTCCTGAGGGAGACCACCCAGCACTGTGGCATCTCAGCTCCTAGACTCCTTGCCTCCCTCAGTTATCTGCTCCCGGGTCACACCTGAACTGTGCACCACTCTTGAGATGTGGATTCAAACATTCCTGCATAAATACTGTGTCCTTCCTCCTGGCTCACCTGCGCAAGTGCTCCCTCTGTCACAACCCTCTGTCTCAATGGGAACTAAACCCACGGGGCCTGACACTTTCTGCCAGTCCCTCAGCCTCTTCAGGCTTTGCTCCCTCCTTGTCCTTCGATACAGTCACTCCTATGCAGCTGCCTCTGATTCCCTTGCCCTCTCTGCCTTCTGTGATGTTCACTGGATGAACCCAGCCACCCACATCTTGTCTGCTGACCCCCATGCTGGACACTGGAGAGATTCTCAGAGCCAGACTGACTTGATTTTTTATTTTCCTTCCATGCTTCCATGACTCCACACCTCTAGTTCTGCTTTCACTCCTCTGGCCAATGATTCAGTTCCCTTTGCTGAGTCCTCCTCGGGGCTTTGTCCAGACCTTCTCTAATTAGCTCTCCCCAGGTGACTCATCTGTCCCCCAGGCTGTAGATCCATCTGCGAGCTCCTGACTCACCTTGTTATATCCCTACCTCAGGCCTCACCTCTGAGCTAGACTGATAGGTCCACTGGGATGTGTCTCACAGGTGTCTTGTGACCACCCTCTTGCATCAGGATTTCTTGTGCCAGCAGTAACTCCCCATTGTCGTCAGGGTGAAGTCTGACTCCTCAGTGGGGTCCCAGGGCCCTTCATGACCTCTGGCCTGGCATTTCTTCATTTATTTCCATCCTGCCCCCCCCACCACACAGCACACACAGCACACCACACACACACGCATACACCACATACATACCATACACACATGCATGCACATACCACACAGCACATACATGCACACACTCCACTCAACCACACTGAATTTCTTCAGAGGCTGGGTGATATAGTGGCTAGTGAACTCCACAGTCAGAATTCTTTGGTTGAAATTCTGGTTATGGTACTCACTAGCTGGAGAACTCTGGACAATTTACCTACCTCACTGAGCTGCTGTGAGAATGAAATGAGATGAGGCATGTGAAGTTCTTGGCAGAATGCCCAGAATGCCTTAGGTACTAAATGAATGTTAGTGATTATGGTTTTTAAATTTTCTTTCTTAAGCATAACGTATGATCTCTCTTTCACAGCATGCTGTTGCCTTGACCTGGAATTCTTTCTGCTGGTGAGCCTTGCATATTGCTTTGCTTCAGTCCCCGCCCCGCAAAACGCATCTGACTAACTCAGATTTAACCTCCAGGACTCAGCAGATTCCTTACTTGGTCTACTGACCATTTTATGACCTCAGGTTAAGGATACCCCTTCCTTGTGCTGTCCTGGCACTGTGGCCTTTTTATCCTCGGAGCACCTGCCTCTGAACTTCTATGCTCCTTTACCTCTCTGATCAGGGAGTGGGGACTGTATCTTGGCCACTATTGTATTTTCAGCATAGTCCCTGTAAGTGTTCATAAATATTTGCTAACTCAATGAAATGATAAATCATACTGAGTAACACCAGCTCTTCCCTTTTAAGGATAGTCAAAAATAAAGTTCATGGGAACTATGAAGTAATTTTGTGACTCAGAGGAATGCAAATCCCAATTCACTAAACATCCTTGGTGATAGGAATAAGTGTTCCTTGAAGTAGAGTGATACACGAAAAAGAATACTGTTGAAATAGATAATTTATTTACTTAGAAATACTCAATAAGATACTATCTTTAGAAACAAAAGGAAACTTATTGAGTTCCAACATTTAAAGCCAGCCCGCCATGATGAAAATCATGGTGGCTGAATTAAAAAGAAAAGTAAATACATATTAGATAAGGCAGAAAGTTGAGCCAGGCCGAGGAGAATTAAATTATTCTCTGAGAATAATTTAGAAAGAGGAAAGCAAGGCGCAAATGAAGATAAGAAACATAATGGGATGGGGTGAGAGTCCGGAGATCCCAGCTGCTGAACGCAAGGTTTCCTGAACGAGATCAGAATGATAAAGACGGAGGAACGAACAAAAGTGCTGTTTCTTTTTTCACAAGTCTTTCCAGCAGTGGTGCCACAACATCTACCATATCTATAAAAATCATTTAAGAAAAAACCTTAAAATTAGTGGCATCACCATTTATTGGGTGATTACTATACCAGACACTTTGTCAAAGGCTTTACATGTGCTATTTCATCTAATCTACCCAAGAGCTCATGATGTAGGTACTGTGATTATCCCCAATTTTCAGGTGAGAACAGTGAGGCTCAGAAGAGTAGAGAGTTGGCTTTACCAAAGTCACATAGTCGGTGAACAGTGTGCTCTACTGTGAATTTCTTCAGGAATGAGCTCTTGACCTCTGTGGGGCAAGTCATCATCACAATTCCTGAACTGTACTGAGAAAAATGTCAGGCTGTCTTCAGCAATTGGAAGTAAACACATGCACATATTAGGTGCCATCTGATTTGTATGGCCAATGGCATGTCAGCATATGTGGGGCCAGTAGAGACTTGAAAAGCACTAGTGCAATGGGCCTGCCCTCTTTCATTGCTTTTGGAATCTAGGCACCATGGGAAGAAGCCTGAAAGCCCTTGCTTCTTGGTTCAGTCACCCTGTCACCCTGGGTGGCAGTCTTCCAGGTGCCAGATATGTGAGTAAGGGTTCCTAGGCTATCCAGCAGCCAGATGACCCACAGCTGAATGAAGACGATGAGAGAGTCCCACAGACTTCAGCTGGACTGACACAGCCAACCAGCTCACAAAATCCTGACCTAAATGAATAGTTGTTACTTTTAGCCACTAAGTTTTGGAGTGGTTTATTACTTAGCAGGTGCTCATCAATACACTAGCCAAGGTCAGTTTCTATTGCTTGCGAACAAAAGAGTACTTACTATAATAGAGTAAAAATATTTTCATGTCTAAAATATATCCAAAAATTGAGAGTGATGATTGCACTATGGGCATAATCCTGTAAGTTTCTTGGAGTACATTTCAGGCTAGCCACAAAGGAAGAGACCATTTTGACTTCAAACAACAAAGTTTTTTGTCTGTGAAGACTTGTGAAAAAAGATACAGCATTTTTGTTTATTTTATTCCTTCAACAAACTTTTGCAGAGTTTAAAAGGACATTTTTAGTATTCTGCCAATCTATAATAAATCAAGATGCCATTAGTATGTTTATGCAAGAGAAAAGTATTCTCAGTGTGCAGGAAAGTACTCTTTTCTGCAAAGAAACTACCAAAAAAGACACGCTTCAGGAAACTGAAAGATGAATCAAAATGAGAATTCAAAATCAGGAAGCCATAGAGCTAATAAACTGGTGAGCTTAGTAATACAAAAGCAGATAGAGAGGACAGGATATCATTGCTTATAAACCATAATTATAAAATACAATAGGAAACACCTTTAAAAGGGCAGATCTTTATCAGTTGTTCTCAACCTCTTTAATCTTAGGACCTTTTATCACTTATAGAAATTACTGAGAACCCCAAATAACTTTTGTTCATGTGTGTTCTACCTATCAATAGTTGCAACATTAGAAACAAAAAATTAGGACATCTTAGTGCTTGTTAAGTCATTTAAAAATAACATAATAAATCTAGAGCCCAGATCTTAGTTTCTACTACTATTCTCCAATAAATGAAAGCAGGGTTCCTTGGAAAAATGGCTGATTATAGAATTGCGGAGGAAATATACTTGATGGGCCAAGAATATCTTGGAGTATACAAAGTATGAAAGTGCTCAAAATACAATACAACACAGCAAGAACAGAAACAAAAAGTAAAACAAAAGGAATAAAACCCCCAATCACAGTAATGTATGGGGTGTGTCTTAATGGGAGATGTCCAAGGAATACAGGAACAACTTAAAGAGCTCCTGATGGCCAGAGCTAGAACAATTTGAGCAACACAATAAAGTGGCCCCAAGAGATTATAACCCTAAGTACAAAATAAATATCCATGCATTCATACTGATATAAAGAAATGATTGAATAGATAAATAAATGGGGAGAAGAGAAACTTCAGTGCAGAAGAATTCCAAATAATTTACGTAGATGCTCTACTCTCAAAGGAGGGAGCATAACTTCCCACTCCTTAAGTGTGGGATGTACAGGGAGTTCCTCCCAAAGAGTATGGGGAAAAAAGAGTGACTTCACAGTGGAAAAATTTGACAAACACTACCTCAAGCCAGATGATTGAGGTTAACATCAACAATGACAAGTTGTGTTGAGAGCATGTTCTCCTAATAGAATGTGATGAGAATGGCACATTGCCTCTGTAGGCTTACTCCCCAAACCCACAATCCCAGTCCAATCATGAGAAAAACACAGGACAAATCCCAGTCAAGGGACACTATAAAATACATGAGCAGAATGCCTCTAAACTCTCAAGGTCATCAAAAACAACGTAAGTCTGAGAAACTGTCATAGACAAGAGGAGGCTTAGGGGAGCTGATGACTATATATAATGCAATATCCTGGAAGGGATCCTGGGAACAGAAAAAGGACATTAGGGAAACAGAGGAAATCCTTACAAAGTATAGAATTTAGTTAATAATAAGATAGCAACATTGAGGTCATTAATTGTGACAAATGCGTCTTACTAATAAGCTATTAACAATGAAGGAAACAGGATGGGGTATTTGGAAATGGTACTATCTTTGCAACTTTTTTGTAAATCTTAAACTGTCCTAAAATAAAATCTTTATTAGAAATAGCAATAATAAACTCATTATAAGTTGAGACAAAGGTTGTATTTATGAAAAATATCTATATTTATTAAAAAAAAGTAGAATAGCATTGTTTTGCATTTTTACAAATCCCTTTAATGTCTGTGTTAATAGAGGTCAGGTGGATTCTCATATCTGGTTCTGCATTCAGTCTGACATCACACATTATGGGACCTCTGGAAAACTCCACTGTACACTCCAGAGAGGATGAGAGTGAAAAGGCAAATAAAGGCTTCATGTTTTTATATAAATAAGTTTAATATCATGGGCCTCTTGAAAACGTTTTGGGACCTCCAGGAGTCCCTTGGTCATACTTTGGGAATGACTGATCTATACTGTAAAAAGCACAGGTTAATAACAGAAAAGATGGCAATTGAAGATGAGGTAGAACAGTTTCTCATTCCTATAAATGGAAGTAAAAAATGAATTCTGTGATTGATATTATGTCAATAAATGTCAGTATAATGTCAACTGACATGATAAATGTCAATAGCTGGAAATAGTAAGGAATTGTTTTTAAGAACTTTAAGTTTGCTCTTTATAGAATGACATAAAAGATATTTATCTTATAAATTACCAAAGATAACAGTCAAGAAAACCATCTATGAAGCAAAAACAGGATGAAGAGGAATGATAAAAACCAGAAAATATGAAACCTAATCATGAAACAAGATCAAACACAACAACATATGTGGATAAATGGCAGTAGGTTTAGAGGTGTTCTATTAAGAGGAAAAAGACTCCCAGGTTAAGTTATAATCCAAAAATAAAAAATATGTTATGTGTAAGAGGCATTTTCACAACAAAATGCTAGAGAAGAGCTAAGTGATAAAGACAAACTAAAACTAAAAATGTTGGGAAAACATTAATAAAACAAACAAAACAGGGATGGTGGTATTAATACTACAGAAAGTAGTGTTGATGGCAAAAAACACTAAATAGAGAAAGAACGGCATTTTCTATTGTTTAAAATGCAATCCCTAGTAAATACAAATACTATAATTTCAACACACATAAGGAAAAACCTTCTAAAAATATAAGGAGAATTTAGCAGAAATACAATTACAATGGAAGATTTTAAGTTATCACTTTTACTGTATTATAGGATAAGCTATGAAAAATACATAGGAACAATTTGAAAAAAACAGTAAGATGATTCACTAGCAAACTTGAATCTTGCATATAGAGAATGTGCCATCCTTTCAAGTGTCTCTATATTTCAGGCCATAAAAATCATTAATAAGTCCCAAAAGGTAAACTTGTTATATGCCATTGTGTCTGTTTTTTTTTTTTTATGAGAAGGAAAGGAAGAAAGGCAGGGAAGGGGAGAGAGACAGAGAAAGAGAAAGAAAGAAAAAAACTCCACAGAAAATAACTTGACTTAAAATAAAACTTTTCTAAATACCTACTGGGTCAAATTTATGGGTGCATTCCTCTGCTAATTTCAATGCTATTTCAGAAAACAAGTATATTTTCAAAAGCATCCCTTACCTCGATACTAAAACCTGATAAAGACAACACACAAAAAAGCACAAATACTGCTTTTGAACATGGATACAAAAATCTTAAGTTAACATACCTTGCCAGTATATTGACAGCGTAATACACCACGACGAGATGTGCACAAGAGACAAAGGGATGGGATCACAGGGATTAGTATCTGTAGGTGCATTAAAGAAAATACTTTTCTCAACAGCTAATACAGTTTGGCAAAACTCTTTACCAAACTAGGAATAGGGAGATGCCCCTTAAAATACGAACATGTGTGAATATTGAGAAACAACCTTTTCAACAAATTTCCCAGTAATAAACTTAATCATGAAACCAATAACCAAAACCTACTTAAAGGTAAAGTTCTAGAAAAGACAGAAAATTAACAAAGTTGTTATTCTTTAATGCTGTAAAAGTTCTGGTCATTAAAATACAACATGAAGCAGAATAAGAGGCATACCCACTAGACGGATGGAGATAAAGATGATTATTTACAGTCAATATGATTGTATTCCTAGAAAAGATTCGGCTTGAACACTATTGGAACCAATATAGATAAAAGATAGGCCTATAAAGACACACTGATGTTACTAGTCAAAAGATAAAAGGAATCATTTCAAAATTTGGATGTAATACTCCAGTCTAAGCTCAATGTAGTTGACTTCTCCTTCTGGAACAGTCCCTGAAACTGTCAGAGATGTAAAAACCATCAGCTCTGCGAACGAGGGCAGGGGTCACCCTCCTGCCACAGCGAATTTCTTCCGAGCAGCTGTTGGGTGCAGCCGGAGGGAGAAAGAACAACCGACCCGGGAAAACCAGGGTGAGGGCTCCGCCCCACATGGAGCAGGACTTTAAAAGGGGATTGCGGGAAGGGCCTGAGGGGCCGGCTGAGGCTAGACCTGGAGCAGGGGTCCAGACATTCCCACACTGCCCGCTCTGGGGCCAGCACCCTCTTCCCACTGGCTTGAGCGGCTGGCGGCACGCACCCTGCTGATTAGGGCGGGGGGGGGTCTGACCGACTCTGGGCTGCCCTCCTCCAGTGGGGAGGCAACTGGGAAGAGGGGGGCCAGAGCGAACCCAGGCTTCTTCCTTCTCCTTTCATCGGCCCTTACGAGATCTGAGGAAGAAACCCTACATCTCTGAATCCATCGTAACTCTCCCCACTGGGCTACACTTTATAAACACGAGCACAGGAGACACCGGCTGGGTGTTTGGCAGGACCGGCGGGAACCAGCCTGGCGAAGAAGGAAATCCCTCTGCGAAAGATCTTGCTACAGGAAACAGGTGGGAACTCCAGCAACTCCCTCGCTTTTCAAAAGTTTGTGTTAGGCCACTTCACTTCTATGAAAGACCTACATTAGTATCCGTTTTCGCAAACTGAAAGAAATCCAAAGAGTGCTTTCATTTTTATTAAAAAAGACAAAAAGCAAAAATAGTAGTGATTCTCATCTCACTACGCTGATGGACAGTGACTGTGGTGGGGTTGGTGGGGGGGACCTGGTGAAGGGGGGAGTTCAGTCATCACGGTATTGCTCATGTAATTGTAGGTTAATGATACTAAAATAAAATAAATTATTAAAAAAAAAATAGCGTCCAGCGTTTGTTTTGCAAGGAGCCTTTAAGGGAGGCAGCGCCCCGCGAGCCCTGAGGGCGCCCCGCGCCCCGCCCCCGGGAACCCCGCTCAGCATCTCAGCATTGAGTTGCCAGAGCTTTGAACTGTGTCTGTGGGCATCTGAGAGCTTTATCTCCACGTATTTTGTGCATCCGTTAACAAGATGGGTCCTAAGGTATCAGAAAAGCCTAAGACAGGTATTTCTTGGGTCTGGGAATGCTCAAAAATTTTTCCATATAAATTAAAGGTAACTGCTTCCTCATTTTACGGCATTTCTGCTTAAGAACGGTTTCATAGAAACGCTCCGCTTTGGGATGTGGGGGAAACCTGTAACCCTTTATTTTGTTTTCAAAACAAGATTTGAGAGGCTGTTGCACATATGAGAAGGGCAAGAAATACTGTTTTCAAAGGAAAACATGATTACAGAATTAAACATGTATTGGAAGCAGTGAAGAGCAGATAATCTCTTGATCTCACAATTTTATCAGAAATGCTTGAGAATTCACCCAGAAACCAGAAAAAAGATGAAAGAAACAACTAGGTCTTGGGATAATAAGGGATATGGAGAGCTGACTTGAGGGAAACAATTTATGTATAACATTAACTCTGAAAAGGAAAGCAGAACGGAGGGAAGGCAATTAAAAAACATTTTTTAAAGAAAATTTCCTGACTAAAGACCTGACTTTAGATTGGAAGGTCTCAGCAATGATAGAAAAATATGATACAAACCTGTAAATATACATGTGTTCTGGTGTGCTTTTTTATATAAAGAATAAAGAGAAATCTTAAATGCACCCAGGCAGAAATCATAGATCATCTAAAATGGAAAAAATAAGATAATGGCATCTGTTTCTTCACAAAGTTGGTTTCTTTACAAAATTAAATGTCCAAACATTATCTATACAGAACAGTATCTAAAGAATTTAGAGAACAAACATTTCTGGTCTAGTAAGTATCCAATAAGCCAAGGTATTTCTCAGGTGCTGAAATACTCATTTTATTTCATCTTTTTATTCCTCATTGAGTTTTTTCAAGTGATAACATTTTTATTCTGGAAGTGGATGCCTTAAAAATGTCAAATTACTGAATTTAAAAATTTTACATTCCTGAATTAAAACATTTTTTTAATGCAGGCAATAATTTATATTCAGTTTGAAGAATCTTCAATTGCAGGTTAGCAAAAATAAAAAATGAACCTTTAATCCCACTTCCAAGATAATAAAAACATGGAGCATTAAACTTTAGTGCATATCTTTCCAGACTTTCCCCTTATAACCTACAAGTACATGTATACATTTTATAAAACACACAAATGGTACTATACTATAAATGTTAATTTGAAGCATGTTTTATTAACTGATCAGAATATCATGAACATATTTTCATGTTTATTAGCATGCTTGTACAATGTTACATTTAATGACTGCATAGTTTTTCTCTGAGTGGATGATCCATCATTGATTTAATCAGTCCTTTATGATTCATATTTGTTTCTAATTTTACAGCCTAATAAACCATGCTGATATCAATATCTTGCACATACAGTCTTGCCCTTTCTAAGACTATAATTGATTATCAAAATCAAATGTACATTTAAAACCTTGAAAGATATTGTCAAAATATCCTCCTGACAACTTTATCTGCCTTCCCCATAATCTTATTAATACTTAGCATTTTCAGTAAGTTTACCCTGGGTCAAAGAAAGAGAAAATTACATCCATTATTGGAATACTGTTTTTCATATTTTTTTATGAGCTGTTAGTTCTTTGATCCTTGCCTTATTCTTAACGATTAGTTAGAGCTCGTCTATGTTAATTAAATTAATGGTTTGTCTCATACACTGCATGTTTTTTCTCAATTTGTCATTTGCAGAACTTTCTTGTGGAGTTTCCTGATATATAGAATTTAACATATATATGTCTATCTGTATTCAAACCAACAATCTCTTTCATTTTGGTTTTTGCTTGGGTGCTATGAAAGCTTCTCCTCCACCCTAACTTATATGGGATTTATATTGGTTTTAAGTTGTGAGAGGAATACAGCTTTATGATTAGCCCAGAGTTTCCCAAGAGTGTTTCTGTGGAGAATATTTCTGTGGGATGTTACAAGGGTTAATCAAAAGAAACATTCTATCAATATCAATATTGATTATTATTGATTGAATCAGTTTGGGAAACACAAGGTTTAAGCAAAACCAGGGGGTTTCTTTACTGTAGAACTTATCAGGGTGGAATCTATCCCTTGCAATATAACTTGAAATAGCTAAATACTAGGTACAGCTCAAATATATTTCAATATCATACCAGAAAAATAACTTTTGATTTTTCCATACAAAGGAATACTGTGCAGCTGTAAAAAAAATTGAGAATGCTTGCTCTATATTGGTGAGTAAAATAGCCAAGGTAAATCGTTAATGTAAAAAGCAAGAATAGGGTATATTGTATATTATATTTTATGTTAAGAACAAAGACAATAAGATTATATATTCAAACTTTTAAAGATGAACAGGAGGAAACTGTAGAAAGCTCACCATAAACTAAGAATAGTAGCTAAGAAACATTTTCCTAATTATCCTTTAATACTTTCTGGTTTTTAAATTACATTTATATAGGAGACTTCCAGGAAGATGGTGGCATGAGCAGGGTGGCGGAAATCTCCTCCCAAAACCAAATATATTTATGAAAATACAGCAAATACAACAATTCCTAAAAGAGAGACCAGAAGATACAGGACGACACCAGCCTACAGCTACACCTGAGAGGACTCGGCACCCCGCGAGGCGGGTAAGATACGGAGCCACATCCCAGTGGGAACCAAGCACTCCCCCACCCCAGGGCATCGGCGGGAGAAGAGGATTCAGAGTCGGGAGTCAGTGGAAGTAGAGGCTGGTGAAATAACCAGCCCTGGTGATCTGCGCTGGGAGCGCCGACACACATCGCGTGGTGTATCGGAGATTGGAGAGACAGAGGGTGCGGGAACTGAGCCGGAACGCACCCGTGTCCTCGCAGGCGGTTCTCGGGATAAAAGAAAAGTGCGCACTTATTTTTTTACCGGTCTTAAAGAGACAAGGGCCCAACAGAGGAGCAGGATTGTCCCAGCACACTCAGCCCAGCAGGCTGGGAGTCCTGGGGAATTTCAGACCCCATGGCTGGTGACGGGAAAAAGTAGCCGCACTGAGACTTACACAGAGATCAACAGCCTCCCATTCGTTCCCTACCCGGCCAGAGCCACAAAGGGCCCTGCAGAGTGGCCCAGAGCGGCTGCGGTATAGTGGAGCAACAGTGCCACCTACAGCATCCTCACAGAATCTACTCCCAGTGGGCGTTTTTTTTTTCTTTTTCTTTCATTTTCTTTTCTTTCTTTCTTTTTTCTTCCCTTTCTCTTCCTTCCTTTTTTTTTCTTTTTAAAAGTCTTAAAGAGCCCAGCTGACATACGTGGCACCTAGCAGTGACCACTTCAATCGCCATGAAAAGACAGAGGAATATGGTCCAGACAAAGATCAACCAGACAACCCCAGAGAGGGAGCCTGAAGGGATGGAAATGCACAATCTTCCTGAAAAAGAATTCAGAATAAAACTCATAACCATGCTGATGGATCTACAGACAAGCGATCAACGGGCTTAGCAGAAGACTGGACGAGATGCAAGAGACTTAATGGAATAGAAATCAGAGAAAAGGAATATAGAGCAGCTGAGGCAGAGAGAGATAAAAGGATCTCTAGGAATGAAAGAATATTAAGAGAACTGTGTGACCAATCCAAACGGAACAATATTCACATTATAGGAGTACCAGAGGAAGAAGAGAGAGAAAAAGGGATAGAAAGTGTCTTTGAAGAAATAACTGCTGAAAACTTCCCCATGCTGGAGAAAGAAATAGTCTTGCAGTCCACGGAAGCCCACAGATCTCCCAACACAAGGGACCCAAGGAAGACAACACGAAGACACATAATAATAAAAATGGCAAAGATCAAAGATAAGGACAGAGTATTAAAGGCAACTAGAGAGAGAAAAAAGATCACCTACAAAGGAAAACCCATCAGACTATCATCAGACTTCTCAACAGAAACCTTACAGGCCAGAGGACAATGGCATGATATATTTAACGTACTGAAACACAAGGGACTCGAACCGAGACTATTGTACCCCACACGATTATCATTTAAATATGATGGAGGGATTAAACAATTTTCATACAAGTGAAAGCTGAAAGAGTTTCCCTCCCATAAACCACCTCTACAGGATATCTTAAGGGAACTGCTCTAGAGGGAAGCACTCCTAAGGCTAAAAAGATGTCACCAGAGAAAATAAATCATAGTAAAGAAAGCAGACCATTCAAATACTAACTAAAGGCAAAGAATAAAACACCTACTGTATAAAGAATGGAGGAGGAAGACTAAGAAGGGAGAGAAATAGAGAAACATCAGACTGTGTTTACAATAACTTAACAAGAAAGTTAAGTTAGATTGTTAAATAGTAAAGAAGCAACCCTTGAACCTTTGGTAAACACGAATCTAAATCTAGCAATGGCAATAAGTACATATCTATCGATAATCACCCTAAATGTAAATGGACTGAATGCACCAATCAAAAGACACAGAGTAATAGAATGGAAAAAAAAGCAAGTCCCATCTATATGCTGCTTACAAGAGACTCACCTCAAACCCAAAGATATACACAGACTAAAAGTGAAGGGATGGAAAAAGATATTTCATGCAAACAACACAGAGAAAAAAGCAGGTGTTGCAGTACTTGTATGAGACAAAATAGACTTCAAAACAAAGAAAGTAGCAAGAGATAAAGAAGGACATTACATAATGATAAAGGGGTCAGTCCAACAAGAGGATATAACCTTTATAAGTATATATGTACCCAACACAGGAGTGCCGGCATATGTGAAACAAATACTAACAGAATTAAAGGAGGAAATACAAAGCAATGCATTCATTTTAGGAGACTTCAACACACCACTCACTCCAAAGGATAGATCAACCAGGCAGAGGATAAGTAAAGACACAGAGGCACTGAACAACACACTAGAACAGATGGACCTAACAGATATCTACAGAACTCTACACCCAAAAGCAGCAGGATACACATTCTTCTCAAGTGCACATGGAACATTTTCCAGAATAGACCACATACTAGGCCACAAAAAGAACCTCAGTAAATTCAAAAATATTGAAATTCTACCAACCAACTTCTCAGATCACAAAGGTATAAAATTTTAGAAAGAAAAATTTAGAGATAAATTTTTAGATAAATTTTAGAAAGAAAACAAAATGGCTCACAAATACATGGAGACTTAACAACATTCTCCTAATTAATCGATGGGTTAACGACCAAATCAAAACAGAAATCAAAGAATATATGGAGACTAATGACAACAACAACACAAAGCCACAACTTCTGTGGGACACAGCAAGGGCAGTTCTAAGAGGAAAGTATACCGCAATCCAGGCCTATTTAAAGAAGGAAGAACATTCCCAAATGAATAGTCTGAGGACACAGTTACTGAAATTGGAAAAAGAAGAACAAATGAGGCCCAAATTCACCAGAAGGAGGGACATAATAAAGATCAGAGAAGAAATAAATAAAATTGAGAAGAATAAAACTAGAAAAAAATCAATGAAACCAAGAGCTGGTTCTTTGAAAAAATAAACAAAATAGATAACCCCCTAGCCAGACTTATTAAGAGAAAAAGAGAATCTACACACATAAACAGAATCAGAAATGAGAAAGGAAAAATAACAATGGACCCCACAGAAATTCAAAGAATTATAAGAGAATATTATTAGAATCAATATGCTAACAAGCTTGAAAACCTAGAAGAAATGGACAACTTCTTAGAAAAATACAACCTTCCAAGACTGACCAAAGAAGAAACCGAAAAACTAAACAGACCAATCACCAGCAACGAAATTGAATCGGTAATCAAAAAACTACCCAAGAACAAAACCCCTGGACCAGATGGATTCACCTCTGAATTCTACCAGACATATAGAGAAGAAATAACACCCATTCTCCTAAAAGTTTTCCAAAACATAGAAGAGGAGGGAATACTTCCAAATTCATTCTATGAAGGCAGCATCACTCTAATACCAAAACCTGGCAAAGACCTCACCAAAAAAGAAAATTACAGACCAATATCTCTGATGAATGTAGCTGCAAAAATACTCAACAAAATTTTAGCAAACCGAATTCAAAAATACATCAAGAGGATCATACACCATGATCAAGTGGGATTTATCCCAGGGCTGCAAGGATGGTACAACATTTGAAAATCCATCAACATCATCCACCACATCAACAAAAAGAAGAACAAAAACCACATGATCATCTCCATAGATGCTGAAAAAGCATTTGACAAAATTCAGAATCCATTCATGATTAAGACTCTCAACAAAATGGGTATAAGAGGGCAAGTACCTCAACATCATAAAGGTCATATATGACAAACCCACAGCTAACATCATACTTAACAGCGAGAAGCTGAAAACTTTTCATCTAAAATCGGGAATAAGACAGGGATGCCCACTCTCTCCACTGTTATTCAGAATAGTACTGGAGGTCCTAGCCACGGCAATCAGACAAAACAAAGACATACAAGGCATCCAGATTGGTAAAGAAGAAGTCAAATTGTCACTATTTGTAGATGACATGATATTGTACATAAAAAACCCTAAAGACTCCACTCCAAAACTACTAGAACTAATATTTGAATTCAGCAAAGTTGCAGGATAAAAATTAACACACAGAATTTAGTTGCTTTCCTATACACTAACAATGAGCTAACAGAAAGAGAAATCAGAAAAGCAGTTCCATTCACAATTGTATCAAAAAGAATAAAATACCTAGGAATAAACCTAATGAAGGAAGTGAAAGATCTGTACTCTGAAAACTACAAGACACTCCTAAGAGAAGTTAAAGAGGACACTAACAAATGGAAATGCATCCCATGCTCTTGGCTAGGAAGAATAAATATTGTCAAAATGGCTATACTACCTATAGCAATCTACAAATTCAACGCAATCCCTATCAAACTACCAACAGCTTTCTTCAATGAACTGGACCAAATAATTCTAAAATTCATATGGAACCACAAAAGATCCCGAATAGCCAAAGCAATCCTGAGAAGGAGGAATAAAACAGGGGGAATTATGCTCCCTGACTTCAAGCTCTACTACAAAGCCACAGTAATCAAGACAATTTGGTATTGGCACAAAAACAGACCCACAGACCAGTGGAACAGAATAGAAAATCCAAACCTTAACCCAAACATATACAGTCAATTAATGTATGATAAAGGAGCCTTGGATATACAATGGGGAGATGACAGCCTCTTCAGCAGCTGGTGTTCGAAAAACTGGACAGCTACATGTAAGAGAATGAAACTGGACTACTGTCTAACCCCGTAGACAAAGGTAAACTCAAAATGGATCAAAGACCTGAATGTAAGTCGTGAAACCATAAAACTCTTAGAAAAAAACATTGGGAAAAATTTCTTGGACGTAAACATGAGTGACTTCTTTATGAACATATCTTCCCGGGCAAGGGAAACAAAAGAAAAATGAACAAGAGGGAGTATGTCAAGCTGAAAAGCTTCTGTACAGCAAAGGACACCATCAGTAGAACAAAACGACATCCTACAGTATGGGAGAATATATTCATAAATGACGTATCCGATAAAGGGTTGACATCCAAAATATGTAAAGAAGTCACACACCTCAACAAACAAAAAGCAAATAATCCAATTAAGAAATTAACAGAGAATATGAATAGACACTTCTCCAAAGAAGAAATTCAGATGGCCAACAGGCACATGAAAAGATGCTCCACATTGCTAATCATCAGAGAAATGCAAATTAAAACCACAATGAGATATCACCTAACACCAGTGAAGATGGCCAACATCCAAAACACAAACAACAACAAATGTTGGCGAGGATGTGGAGAAAAGGGAACCCTCCTACACTGCTGGTGGGAATGCAAATTAGTTCAACCATTGTGGAAAGCAGTATGGCAGTTCCTCAAAAAACTCAAAATAGAAATACCATTTGACCCAGGAATTCCACTCCCAGGAATTTACCCTAAGAATGCAGCAGCGCAGTTTGAAAAAGACATATGCACCCCTATGTTTATTGCAGCACTATTTACAATATCCAAGAAATGGAAGCAACCTAAGTATCCATCAGTGGATGAATGGATAAAGAAGAGGTGGTATATATACACAATGGAATATTATTCAGCCATAAGAAGATAACAAATCCTACCATTTGCAACAACATGGATGGAGCTAGAGGGTATTATGCCCAGTGAAATAAGCCAAGCCGAAAAAGACAAGTATCAAATGATTTCACTCATATGTGGAGTATAAGAACAAAGAAAAAAAAACTGAAGAAACAAAACAGCAGCAGACTCACAGAATCCAAGAACGGACTAATAGT
>JAQQAC010020896.1:65109694-65147098 GCA_029783875.1 Phataginus tricuspis
ATTTCACTCATATGTGGAGTATAAGAACAAAGAAAAAAAAACTGAAGGAACAAAAGAGCAGCAGACTCACAGAACCCAAGAACAGACTAATAGTTACCAAAGGGAAAGGGACTGGGGAGGATGGGTGGGAAGGGAGGGATAAGGAGGAAAAAGGGGCATTACGATTAGCCGATGTAATGTTGGGGGGGCACAGGGAGGACTGCACAACTCAGAGAAGACAAGTAGTGACTCTATAGCATCTCACTACGTTGATGGACAGTGACTGTAATGGGGTTGGTGAGGGGGGGTCATATAAAGGGCGGTAGTTTAATAACCGTAATACTGCACATGTAACTGTAGATTAATGATACAAAAATAAATTATTTTAAAAAATTACATTTATATATTACATGTAAAAATAATTTTGAAAAATGTTATGGAACGCCTCTCAGGGGCTTCAATATAACCGTATATATTTTGACTCTCCAAGTTGGGGGGTCATGGCGGGTAATGAAGACACCTATAAAATCATTTGAGTTACAGAACCTACAGAATTTTGGTTTATCAGGTTTCCCCACTAATACAAGGAATAATGCTTCCAGATGTGACACACCACCTGTAGCATATACCAAATGCAGGCATACCTTTTATTTATTTCATTTCTTTGCATTTCGCTTTATTACGCTTTGCAGATATTGTAGTTTTTTACAAGTTGAAGGTTTGTATTTTGTAGCAACCCCTCATTGAGCAAGTCTATCGGCACCATTTTCCAACAGCATTTGTTCAATTCATGTCTCTGTATCACATTTTGGTAATTCTCACAATGTTTCAAACTTTTTCATCATCATCATACGTGCCGTGGTGGTCCATAGTCAGTGATTGTGGCTTTCTGAAAGCTCATGATAGTTAGCATTTTTAAGCAATAAAGTATTTTAAAATTAAGATCTATACCTTGTTTTTCAAGACAGAATGCTATTGTCTACTTTATAGTCTACAGTATTGTGTAAGCCTAACTTTTTTGTCTACTGGGAAACCAAACAATTCATTTGGCTTACTTAATTTCAGTGTTTTCTTTTTTGTGGTGGTCTGGAAAAAACCCTGCAATATCTCCAAGATATGCCCACACTAACTTTCATCATTCTGGATTTCTGTGTGTGTGTGATTTCTATTTTGTTTTTTATGGGCTAATTCTATCCCCAACAGTATGTATTTTAATAAGCAAGAGCAAGTCACTGGGAAAGCATGTCACTTACACTTTTTTCATTATTTTGCTGATACCAAAATTCTTCTTCTTCTTCAATATTTGGACATTTATTGAAATGAATTAATGAAGCTTCTCTTTGACCAATTAATTTAATGAAATATAACAACATATTTCTTGATAACTTACGAACCTTATTTGTCAGGGAAAGTCATGCTCAAAAACAAAGCATCACTGTTTTAATATAATTTTGAATTTTAGGGAGTGAATTTTTTTATTAGGATGTTTGCATATAGTGACCGGCAGGTTTGTTTTTGGAGTTCTGTTTGTCAGCTTTTTACATTAAGTCATGACAAGTGAATATAATAAAAAGTTCTTCATATGGTTCTGAACTCTTGAAGAGCTTATATGGTATTTGAGGGAATTTCTCTTTGCAAATTTTATTCCCAGTGCCTTTTATAAATGAGATTCTTGAACTATATTTTCATTCCTCCCCTCCAAGCTGTATGAATTTGATTATTTACAATTTTCTAGAAAGTCATCCATTCTTATTGTCAGTTATATTTTTGGGCCTGGGGACCCTTCTTCTCTCTTGGTCTCAGGACAGCTGACCCTGGAAGTTGGTCATGGCAGCCCAAAGGAGTCCCATATTGGGAGAGCCTGTCTTTCTCAGGCTTACACTTTCACCTCCTCATTAGGTGTTGCTCGTATGTAATGCGTAAGACAGCTTTGGGTAGCTCCCTTCTCTTCGGCTCTATCTGTGCAATATCTACCAGAAATGTAATGAAAGTTCCGGCATCTGTATGGCAACCTTCCCAGGTTCTGCATTAGTGTAGGCTTTTCTTTCTTTCTTCCCTCTCTCCTCCCCTTCTCCCTCCCTTCCTCCTCTTCCTCCTCCATCCTTTGTTTACTCTTATTTATTTCTGGAAGTCAGGGTTAAGGGCTTGTTTTTATGCTACCATATTTCCCTGAAGTGTCAATGCACTTTTCATTTTTGGTTTAACTACTTTTCATCAACAGCAGTGACAATACTAGGGGCCCTGCGCTCTATCTATAAACATAGCAGGTGTCAAGGGAGGAGATTAATTACAACAGCTAGCATAAACAATCAATCCTGGAGACACAAATATGCTGACACCCCTCTGGCCAAGGACTAGAGCAGCTTGGCAAAGGATCCACACTTTGCTTTGTGTGTTTGTGAAATAATCAAGAAGGTGGGAAATTTGAGAAGTAACAATACAGGTACATTTCCCAATACTCACTTTTCCCCTCTTACTGTCAGTTAGTTAGTTGATTTTCAATTTTCATTATTATTAATGAAAGTAAAGAATATATATAAGCATGAAAATTTCAGCTAATTTCTGGTGGTGGGTCATAACATACAAAAGATAAAATGCTGTAAATAATAATGGCATAATTTTATGGTCATTGTTACAACTGGTACTTACGGAGAATTACATGAGAGTTAATGTATCTACATGCATGTACACTTCCACAAAATCTCCAGGTAATTAGAGTCATGAATGATGCTGTTTTCTTGCATAACCTCCTTTCCCAGGATTATTGGTAACATTTGGAATTCAGAGAATGCACACCGTATTTCTTGCTAAAACTCTAACACAAAGGTATGTTACATAGATGTTTAATTATGTTACATTAATTAATTATGTTAATTAAGTAAGAGAATAATATAGAGCCAATTTAATAAATGATTCAGGGAAGTTGAAATTCCCAGGCTGTCTAACTCTCATTCTTTTCATATCTTTCTCATTTTCATCCTCATTACAGACCTTTTCTTGGCTCTGGTAGTGGGCCTGCTGATAAAGAAATGTTGGTTATTCATCTCCCTTGTCCTTGGGGGCATTGCCCTAGAACCTTCTAGGGCCACTGCAATCTGACAGCCTGTGCAGCGTCCTCAAGAGAGAGCTTGACTCTGAATAACTGAAAGCTACTGCATTCTGCTAGTTTTAATCAACCAGGGGAGGTCAATGTGTTTTGTAAAGCCAAATGTTTCTTCTTTGTATTTTCATTTTTCTTTCATGTTCTCCACCAGGAAGAGTCTAGTTTGGTTATCCCCGAACTCTTTCTTGATCACCAATCAACTCCACCTTTATAAGGCTTCCTGGGGGAGTGTCACAGTGTCGCTGGAGCAGTCACGGCTAAGCTACCTTGTTAATTATGGCAGGATTGAATTACAGATTATGATAATAGTGCATCAATAATGAACCCAAGTCTCCACTTTCATGAGTGTTCTAACGTTAGTGTAATTTTCTGTAACTGTGGGTTGAACATGAGCAGGGGAATGGCAGAGGACACTGCCCCTGCCCCCGCAGGGATCTGTGGGTATAGCTGCAGCAGCTCACTTTGAAGTTACATGTCTCATCTTACTAGTCAGAGAAACCACTGAAATGATCAGTTTTCAAAGGGGGAGGGTTAGTCAATGCAATTACTATTTATATACACATATGAGTGTATATATTCACTTCAAGTTGTAGAAACATGTTTCATGACATAGGAAATTATTTAGGATATAGTAAATGAAAAAAGCAGATTATGAAATGTATGTATGAATGACCCTTCAATTACAGAAAGATGTTCTAACCCACTCTTAATAAGAGAAGTGCAAACTTTAACTATGATGGGCAGAAATCTCCAAGCTTGACAGTATACTCTGTTGGTGAGGCTGTGGAGAAACAGGGACTCTCACACACTGCTGGTGTAAATTAGTACAATTCCATGTGGGGGCAAATATCAAAATTAAAATGGTATGTATGTTTTTGACTCAGCAATTCCATTCTGGATCCTGTAAACTGCCTTACATGGTATATGTAAAGGTTATTCCTGGCAGCACTCTAATAGCAAAAGGCTGGAGCCAGTACAAAGTCTGTCAAAAGTGACTGGTTAAATAATATCGCACGTGTAGAGCATGGATTACTGTGTCACTGAAAAAAAGAATAGAGAAGCTGTTTATGAATTGATATGGAAACATCTCTAAAACATATTAAGTTAAAAAAAAGGCCAAGAACAATGTGTGTAATAAGCTACGTTCTGTGTTATGAGGAGGGAAACAATCTCTATTTATGTTAACCTTTATGTGTGTAAAACACTTCCAGAGGAACTAAGGGTGATAATTTCCCTGGAGATGGAATCAAAGACTGAAAGGATATTCATCAAAATGTTAGACCCTTTCGTACATAATGGGAATAAGAGTGATTAAAGAAGTTGTAGGAATTTTCAGTACAGTCCATAATTTATTCATATTTTTAACTGTAAAGTAAGTTTTTAAATGATTTCCCAGGAAATTGGAACAAGTCTAACCAATGCTGTCTGTAACATTTTGTAACCCAGAGGAACATGCTTACGAATACAGCAGTAAGGGATGAGGGCTGTGCACACTGGTCCTTATTCTCTGGTTAACATTGGTCACACCCCTCCAGGGACAAGCATTTGTCCTATACCCCCTTAGACCAGTTGGGAAAATCCCAGGTGGTCTGAAGCATAGGAATCAGCAAGGTGAAATGCAAGAGGTCAGGTAGACATGAGAATGGAGGGGACCTATCCACACTTCTGCTTACTCAGAGGTAACTATTTATGAATGATGTCATTTCAGACAAAGTGCCACACCTGAGAAGATAATTTCTTATGAAGGAACTTTTGAGGTTATCCCAATGAAAACAATTTCTTAACAGTTTATGGAAGCAAACTCCTTTGAATAGCATTAAATAGAAAAATATGAAATATACATTCCAGAAAAGTACATCAATCAAATTACCTGGTGTTATGAGTAATTTTTAAGCAAACATTCATGCTATTACCACTGAGTTCAAGAAATATAATAATGCTGTCCCCTCAGAGGCACATGTACACTCCTTGATCACATCCCTTTCTGTCCCATGGGAGATAATCATGGTGACTGTTTGCTTACTTTTATAGTTGTACCACCTACTTATGTCCTCTTGAGATGTATTTTCATTTCACTTGTTTTAAACGTTTGTTTATAAGAGCCATTCATGCTACATTTTGTTTATTCTATTAACCATATAGTATTACATTACATATTTGTACTACGATTTTGTATCCATGCCACTGATGATGGGTATTTGGAATATTTCCAGTTTGGGACCTTAAGAACAATGCTTATATGAACAATATATTAGATTTGGGTGCATACACGTCTAAGTTTTTCTAGGGTATGAATAGCTTCTTTCCTAGGTACTATAAAATGTTTCCCAAAGTGGCTTTATCCATGTATATTTCTTCTGTCAGTCTACAAAGTTTCTCACTGTTCCATATATTCATCAAAAGTTCTAAGTACTTAGTTCAGTCAGACTTTAACATTTGCTAGTCTAATGGAAGGGCACTAAGATCTCATTATTGTTTTAAGTTGCATTTCATTGTGACCAGTGAAGTCATGTGCCTCAGCATAAATTAATTGGCCATTTGAATATTTCCTTTACTGTGGAGCACATATTCAAAACTTTTGCCTATTCTTTTACTGGATTGCCTTTCTTTAATAGTGCTTCATTTAATCCATGTATTAATAAAGAGTCTGAGTGATGAATAATCATGGTTGGAGGTTCACCAGATAGCCAGAAGGCAGATGCAGCAATATGAGATTTTTCACAAAGCCCTTTTATGCAATCAGCTGGTACAAATTATTCATCAGACAAATTGGGCCTAAGCACCTGCCCATGACACTGCTGCCGGTCATCTGCCCATGTGCCCTGACGAAGCACTTACCTTATCTACTTCTCTCAAAACCTCTGTGGAATGTGCTATTAGACTTAGAGGTCTGAGTGAATGACTCCACTAGAGAGTCATGTGGCAGGGAGCTGATTCCCCGTCCAAGTCCACGGCCCGCGCTCTTTCCCTAATTATTGTACTGCCTCAAAGCAAAGGTTCCTTCTGGTTTCAAATGTGGGGTTATTCTGTACTGTGGAAATGGGTACTCAGAGCTGGAAAAGTTTTAATACCCTAAAAATATACTGTCATGCATTATGAAGGACTGACAAAAAGAAAATAGGTTTAGATAAAGCTTACTATGCACTTGACTTACGTTGCTCATATGTGAATGGCCAATATGGACTCTTCTAACTTACTGCTGTGTCTATAGACATTATATACATTTTGAATGGATTAAATCAGATGCTGTTAAGCCAGACTCATTTTTTAGGTTAAAAATCATGAAATGAACAATGATGGCAAACCTAGCTCTAGCTGTACGTCCAGTAGCAGCTACCCTGAATTCTCAAAGCAAAGAAGTAAGACATCTTAACACCTTGTGTTGAGTCTCAAAGGGCTTTCTAGTCATTAATAAGTGTAAAACAGCAAAACGTTCAAATGTAAAACTCCAACCACTACTGTTTCTTGGAAAGGACCCCAGAGATCTGTAGGAAAATAAACCTTTCTTTCCAAGTTAAACTTTGAATTTATTGGAAGATCAAAAAAACCTGAGAGTCTCAGAACAGAAGTAGAAAGTGACCAGACTTTAAGAAGAGAAAAGTGAGAACTAGGAACCAAGCCACGGCCCATGAGGTTGGAGGCAGTTTCTGAAGTAGTTTATAGCATGACTTTGAATTCAGAGGATATTTTTTTTTCCCTTTTGAGGGGCCCTCTGGCTTGAACACATTCATAGGTCCTGTACGGCTTGTAAAGCTATGTTCCTCCTGCTGAGACCCTGCTCAGTCTTGCAGTTTCATCTGAAAGAGTTATTTTCTAGGCTTCTAGACTGAGCATTAGTCCCGCCACTGCTTGATTGATTAAATCCCACTGTCTGCGTCTGGAAGGCGATGTCTGAGCTTTATGTATTGTAAAGCCACATTTCCGTGCTCATGGAACAGATGCAGCCCTGTAACTCTATGTGCAACAGGCTTTTGAACCCCCAAATCTTGGGGCCCTACAGGTACAGTGTCTCATTTTACCATTTAATATGTTTAAAGGCCTGTATTGATTATACTGCTATCTGATGAATTTGGATCAAAATAGCAGTATCTTACCTTGTGTATGGCATTTAGTAGCTTAGAAGGTAAAGAGACATTATCTTGTTTGCTCGTCACAGTTTATGGCAAGAAACAGGACCCTTACCTGGAGTCATGTAGTTAGTAACTGACAATCTTTGTCATTAAAATCCAGATTTTCTGATTTAAATACCAGTGTCCTTTTATGATTCACATAATAAACCCAGGATTGTAGAATGATATAGGACTTTCAAAAGAACCCACATTATCAACATGCTGTGAGTTCAGAAAACTGACGGTATTATAAATGTCACATCACTGCTCACTCAAGCAGAACAAAACAAAGAATAAAATATTTCAATGTTGCCTCTAGGATAAGAAGTCTTGGAGAAAATTGCCAGGATTGCTTGGAAAAACGCTGCATGTGATCAGTCAGGCCCCTGAAAGATGAGCAGGCTTGCCTTGTAGGAGACTTGGGCCCTGCAACGTGTCAGTGCCCCGGTTCGCCTTCCCACACCCTTCACATGCATACGTCGCATTTCTCTAACTGTAAAATCCTGAAAGGTGGATGTTTTGGTTTGGCTCTGCCCCAGAGGCAGGTCTCCATCTAGAGAGTCAGGTGCAAGTGACTTATTTGGAAGGAGAGAGAAGCCGTGGTAGGGAGGGAGCAGTGGTACAGGGAAGAGAAGGTGGACACTGAAGGCTGTGTTATCAGGACATTTGCCACCGGGGTGGGGGATGGAATTTAACCCCAAGAGGGAAAGGTACCCTTAGATATAACTGTAAAAAACACACACCTCAGAAACATCCCGCCTGAGCAGCGAGGGGGTTGGGGTGCTCATATACCAGCTCTCTTCAGCCATTGTTGAGAGCTGCTGGGATGCTGTGCAGGAGGGCAGAGTGGTGTTCTGTGGACAGTGAACAAGTTCCCGGGCAAAGACATGCAGACTCTAGCAGGGCAAAGTGTTGGGTAAAAGGTAGGAGAATGTGGAAGGGCACCCACATAGTCTGATGCAACAGGATCCAAATCTTACGTTTTTTAAAATTCCAAGTCCATAATAATATTTGGGGCATAACAGCCCTTGATCATTTTGGACCCATCAACCCGGGAGCAGAGTGGTCTTGGAAATGCTCAGAGATACACACTAAATCTTAACTAACAGCACAGCGTGGAAAGAGAGAAGAAACAAGACAGGGCTAAGGGAGCACTGGGGAGCTGGCTGTACTCACGCTTTCTCGTAAGTCTTGTTGGGATGCTCTGGCCATTCGATCATGCACACCACTCTGTTGGGCATGGCTTCCGTGGTCGAGTAGTAGCCCTGGGGAAAAGCCAGCAGGAGAGCCAGGACCCAGATGACGCAAATGACCACTTTGGTGGCTGTGGCCGACAGCCGGGGCTGGAGGGGGTGGATGATGGCCATGTACCTGGAACAGACACATCAAGAAGAAAATTCTGATTTGGGCACCAAGGTTTGCATTAGCAAGTACGTGTGGCTCCTGCCAATGAAAAATTCCCAGAAACCCTTTGACTCCTGGTTTTATTTACAGCTATATCCTGATCCCTTTTTCATATTCTACCCTTATGCTTTATGATTCTTATGACATAAAATGCTACAATCCTTAAGAAAAGTCAGCCAGATTTTAAAAATATTTTAGAACTAACCTAGCAATATTCCAGGAGAGAAGTTTTCATCATTGCAACACTCACGCAAGGGGCACGGTACCCCAGTATAGGTCAGTGGCTTATAGTAAAATTAGAAAAATAAGAATAATGTTGTCATTTTATTCAACATAATTACTATCTTTATCCTCTTTAGATTAAGGAATAATGGTGTTATAAAGTCATTTTTAAAGTCCTCTTGTGGCAATTTAAAAGGTTAGCAATCTTTTATCAGTCCATACATTGTGATAAGGGAACATGAATGTGTATATGTGAAAAAGCCGTGGACTAAAATTAGCCAGACCAACAGTTCCTGAAGAAATCTTCATCAATCCTTTGAGCATCTAGAACTCAGTGCGTGGCTAACAACACATGCTTCATGAGGAGGAAGACAGTCTCCATCTGCTGAGACAGACACACTCAAACATACCAAAGGCCAGCGTGGATGAAACCTAATTATAGGAAGTGGGAAGCAGTGTGAATAACGATTTGGGGGCCTGGAACCGTTCCTCCATCTCCTCTCACCTGGGATGGAACACTGAATGGTGTCAGCTGAAGGAGTGTACACACGTTTGACTTTGTGTACAGCCTCTGACATGCAGCAGAGATTTTAGGAAAAATAAATATTCCGATCAGCATTTCATATCGGCAATCATCACATCAATTCTGTCTCTTTCATTTTAAAAGTCATCTTCCTGTGTGCATTTTTCTTGCAAAGTTTATGGATCCAACCTTTACAATATACTTTTTTATCAGAATAGAAATTATGTCTCATTCTTCCTTTGAGGTTTAAATATTACCTGACAAAACCTCAGACTCGCACATCTGATTCTCTGACGTGCAGGTATTGCTAGCTCCCATGGACAGAATGGTTAATGGAGACTTCAGAAGTGAGCAAGTAACGGTACACTGTTAGCTCGCTCCATGTAATTCTTTTTCTCTACACTGTTTGGGCTCCTAGGATCTCTAGGCCACAACTGGGGTCACGGTTGCAAGGAAAGCAATTTCATTCAATACGCACTCTACAAATCTGTGCTGAGCACCGGGGCTCCAAGATTCTAATTTCTCCAGGGAGAAAAAGTGCATAAATGAGCAGCCACAAAACATGACAGTTAGGGTGTGTGACCTCAGGTGGTAATCTCATAAATACCTTAGAGCCCTAGGGAGATTGCAGAGGTAATCACGTCTTGGTATGGCAGGTGGACTGTTACAGGGGCTTAAAGAGGTGTGCTTAGCCGGATTTGGGCTTGGCCGGCTGAGCACCGGCTTGAAGGGCAGGGAGCATTCGGAGCTTTCCTTCCTTCTCCATGTTCTGACCAGCTATGACTCCCTGTCCGGGAAGCTTGATAGTTCCATTTACTTGACAGTTTCTTCAAGTGTCCCTTTGTCATCTTAAACTTTAAAATACCTTTCTCCATTTTTTTTTTCTAGAGACCTAGGCTTTTTTCTCTTCTCTAAGAGTGATGCCACTGAAGGTGCTTGTTGTATGAAGGCTGGATATTAGGATGCCTCAGGTCAGCCTCTACTTACATGATCAGAAGTGATGATACCAGGATGGAAGCTCCCAGAATCCTTTACTTCTGCCTCTTTTGGAAAGTGAATAGGTGGTCTTAAAGTCAGGAGAGAGTAGGGTTAGGAAAGGACTTGGAAAAGATATTGTGATGAGGGTGACTAGTAATCTAAATCTGTGGGCTAGTTTCCCTGGTTGAGTTGTTGGCTATAAAACCTATCACTCAGCTGTCCTCTACAGGGCAAAGACAATCTCAAGATGCTGTGAATCAAGCATTGTCTTCTTCTTTAGGTGACCCCAAGGGGCCACAGCTACTTTCAAGGGAGGTCCAGCACACCACAGACCTGCTGACCTCCACCCCTGGGGTGGTCTCCTGAAAAGAATCCTGAGAAGTCTTGATTTCCCACCTGGATCTTCCTCTTTCTTATTGCCTGAAGGCTTTCAGTCATGGGGCGGTGGGAGATGAGGAACCCAGAATCAGAGACGACAGAGGTGGTCCATGTAACCACTGTCATTCTCTTTCCAATTTGCTGAAGGGCTGGACCTGGGTGGTCATGGCCCAGAATCTCTCTGAGTGTTGGCATTTGTGTACTGGACCATTTCCTAGAGGTGAGCCCTTTCCCTTATAAAGCTGGACATGCAACCATGAGGATGCCTTTCTTTCCCAGTGCCTCCCAGCCTTCTGTCATCACTGCAGCTGTGCCTTCTCAGGCTTCACAAGAGGCTGAGGGGGATGTGCCAGGAAGACTGTCGTAATTACATTACCCCCTTTTAATATTATTTCCAGGGCAAGATTTTAATTTACTTTTGACTCGGGATAATTGCTCAACCTTAAATAAAGGTATGTGAACACCCAAACCTATGCCCAAACTGGTGATACACCATTCAGCATCTAACGTGATGGGGCCTTCAAGGGGACTGCACCAGTGAATTGGTGCTATAGCTCCAAATGGGTGGCAGAAAGCCATATTTTATCTTTATTGCAAAAACTACAATTTGGAAAGCCTATTTCAGTTAACTCTCTGCCGTTTCTTGAGTGTTAGAGCCATTTCAGTGACAGATGAAAGTATTACCCACATAAAGCCAGAGAGGATTAAAAAAACACTGGCTTTTAAAAATATATGTATTTTCATTTGTTCAAAATAGAGTCATGTATAAATCTCCCTCTCTTCCTTTTTTCCTTTTTTTTGCAGTGCTCACTTCTAGGGTTTGTGTGTCAGGCTTCCTTCTTATTTACCCCAAATCCAGGGTGAAAACTTGGATGACTTGTTCACAGACAGATACATATTTTCTTAACTACTGACTATTCCTCGCTAGGGTGCCATTAATAAACGTTTATTTATTTGTGACCACCCTGAACAATTTTTGTTTATTGGGTTATAAGTTATCCCTGAGCAAGTGCTGGAAGGCCTAGGAAAATATATTCAATAAATATTTATTGACTGCGTTGTGCTCACGGGACTAGAAGGCAGTCCACGAGACATTTTTCCAGTTCATGCATTAATCATCAGGCTGCCAGAGACAGGGGCTCAGAGGCGGTGTGGGGCTCTGCTCTCCACTTGGGGTTGTTCTAGTTCCATGTTCTAGTTCTACGGGGTCTGATCTGAATTGCATGTGGCCTCTCAGCTGGGAAACCTGAGGTGCTGTCTTCCTCTTGCATGGTGATGCTTTATAAAAAGGGCTGTCATACAGTCCCTTAAATCTGAAAAAATATAAAGCTGCACATGTTTTTAAAAAGGCAGAGTAAAACAATCTTATTGTGAAAAAGAAGTCTCATCTGACAAGCGGTAGTATGCTCACGGCTTCCTCACATACCGTCTCTAACTCCCCGGCAGCGGGTGTCTTCTCTCTGCCAAGTCCTTCTTCACAGTCTTGGCTTTCTATTTCATTCCCCATCCTCCTGTGTCCACACTCATTTCTTCCAGGGATGATAGGAATTTCCTTTAAGGGACCACATGTTCCTGGGGTCAAATGACCAGGAACGGCAACAGCTGAGAGAATTACTGCTATAGCAGCTCAGCAAGCTTTTTCTGTAAAGGCCAGAAATAAATATTTTAAGCTTTGTGGCCCACACAGTTACTGTCATAACAGCACTGCTCTGCCTTTATGGTGTGAGAGCAGCCTAGACAAGCACCTTTGGGCATGACCATGTGCCGCTACAAAAATTCACAACACTGGTGGAGCCTGGGGTTGGCCCCCGGCCATGGTTTGTGATTTGGTCTAGTTTATGGAAGTGAAGAGCAGGAGGAATTAGAACCTTAGGAGAACATGGCGTGCTCTTCAGAAACAATTTTTGCCTTTGACAGACTGAGGACTCAGAGACTGAAGCTCAGTGGGTGGATAGGTCTTACCACCCAACAGTGGTCAGTAAGGTGTCGGCCATCCGTCGTGACCCAGAATCTGGCCTCTTGTCTGAGCACTGTGGTCACTCGACCCGGATGTGTTTCCTCCTCATTCTCCTCTGGCTGGCTCTGTGTTTCCATGGCTTGGCCCATCATCATGTCCTTGTGGCTGGGTGAGGGGCCCTGCCTCACCGCTGCAAAGATGTTAACCTTGTGCAGACCACATTTCCCTTTATGTATCTATTTGCATATCTATCTCTTCCTGATTCATCCTCCACGGGTTTTTGCTCTGACTTATTTACACTGGCACCCTTGGCCTCCCTCAGTGCCTAGGATGTAGTAAATACTCAATGAAAGCTTAATTGAATAAATAAATATGCGAATTTCTTGGCATATAGAAGGCACAACAAATGGTTGTTGAATGAGATTAAATGCAGCAGGAGAATCACATACTATACCTTTATGTTTCAGGTCTGAAAATATGTGAGAGTATTATGTGAGCATAAGGATTGCTCAGTGTTTTCTGTCATATAGACACCCAGGGTCATCCTGCAGAAGTGTACTGACTGGACCTGTGTCTTCAGAATTTTCTCTCTTGATGCCAAACTCTTAAATAAATTCTCAGTGAGGATATGTTGACTGACCTGTGCATTGGGAACCGCAGGGAACTCAGTCTTTCTACATGGTCTCACTTTCCACCTAGTCTTCGGAACAAGAGGTTGCTTCATCCTTTTTCCTTCCACTGCCTGCTCCCTTCTGCCTCGGGGGACACATTCTTCTGCCCGAAGTCACTAACATTCCAGCAGTCGGGGTTTTCTTTTAGGACATTCCCTTAGTCTTTCAAAGTGCGGGGACCTCGTTTAGCCAGATCACTTGATCAGCAACTTTTCTGCCAGAGACAAACTAAGCTCAAGCCGGCAAAACTGCGCCCAAAGAAGCCTTCGAGCAGCCAACCGTGGTGACCCGGACTTCACACACCAACAGAGCGCTTTTGGTAAGGCCAGAGCCCTGCGCATCCTCACAGCTCTAAAAAGCACAGGTGTTTGACCTCGAAGCCCAACAGAGTCACAGCACTGTCAGGGGACTCATTTCAGAGAGTGCCAGCCAACAGGGGCACAGCCAACAAGACCATAGGAAACAGACACAGAGGCTGCTGGAACTGAGCCGGTGGCCGTTCAGAGCGAATCAGAAGAGGGAATGTAGCTGACTTCTCTGAGCTGTCCTGCCCCACGTGTGATCGCAGGACCCGTGTGCTTCAGAGATGATGTATATAGTCTCCAGCCAGGGCTACCATGAGAACACACATGCTGAAGGCCTGAAATAAACTGCAGGGAAAAGACAGTGAAGGCCCAAACCAAGTAGAATATCCTGATCACATCTGCCAGTAGAGGTGGCCAGATTTGCACGAGCAGACAGTTACCACTGGGAATCAGCAATACCAGGAGCACCAGCCAGCTAATCATGGAGAGTCTGGGACTCAATAGAAATCCTGCTCCTTTGTGCTGAGACCAGGCTGGGTGGGGGTAGCTGCGTGGAGCAGGAGGACAGAACATGCCTTTCTAACTGAGAGGAGAGATGACAACAAGTCCACAGATGGACGGAAGAGCAGTGAAGCGCTGTGCCCCTTCCTCCCGGCCCTGATCAAAGCCACTCACTAGCAGGCACACCTCTAACCAGTGCTCTTTTCCTGTGAAGGGTGTTCATGCTCACATTTGAGACACCAGTCCTGAGCCTGTGCGGGTATGCATGGGACTCACACATGCAGCCATAAGTGTCCCCAGGACCACAGGATGATGTTATCATCAAACTCTAGTCCTTGACAACATTCTCACTTTCAATACTTGGAACTAAAGGCTGGGTTTAAGTGCAGTGACACCTGAGAGACTCAGGTTTATAGAGAGTTGATCTGGGAAGTGCTGATGGGGCCACGTTAGCACCGGTGCCAGAGGAAGAAGCAAAGAGAGGACAGACGTTTGGAATGTGATTTCTTTGAGATTTTAATTGGTACAAAAGAAAAAAGAATTGCATTGATTGAACTTCACATTTTTGGTGGAAACATAATAATGAGAGGAAGTTCACATTTAGGGCATTGTCAGCACTGAGTTGTCTGGCCTCTGCTGTCCCTGGAAGACTGAATAACCCTCTCTGGTCAGGTAGGTAGGAAAATGTAGTTTTAAAATTTCATTCTATCATTCAGTGTGACCTTGATATTAACTTAATTAATGTTCTCTTCTGTCCAATTTTGAAGTTTGTGTAAGCAACTCAAAAACTTGTTTCTTTTGGGGTCTGAAGCTCCCATTTCACTGGGGTCAGTAGCCTCTGGAGAGACTGCCATGGTCATGCAAAGGTGATACTTAGGGCTTCCCTGACGCTCTGCCATCCCTCTCCCCAGAGCGATGAGCATGATCTCAGATAACCCTAGGCCTGATTTTTAATCTCGACTGCAGAAAACTTAAAGCAGGGGCACCCGAGACAGAAGGGCAGAGTGAGAGGGGTATTTTGGAGAATGGCATGTTCCCATCTCCTCCTCCTGCAGGGCAGCCTCTTTTCCTCCATAAACTCTCCTTTGTTAGTGACTAAGGCCTGACCCTGGGCGGGGATTAGGGTGGGTGATCCATCACACTGTCAGGGTGGTACAAGGGCGGGAGCCTATGTTTATGGAAAATTTTGATATTTTGCTCAGCATGTGTTTTTGCATTAATTTTGATATTTTAAAATACTGTATTAAAATAGTATTTGTCTTGCTGGATTTTTGGTGCCTCCTTAAATTTTGCACCCGAGGCAAGTGCCTCATTGCCTCACCTATCTTGGCCCTGATATCTCCCCCTCAAGTACATCGGGCAGGACAACCATGGAGGAAATGAAGTGAACTGGGCTAAGGTAATGGTGGCACTAGTGTTTGATGATGCCTGCCCCGCCAGCCACCTGATAACCAGCTGAGCTGTGTCCTCTACCCACAGCCTTGTAATGCCACAGGTCACCAGACCACAGGTGGCGGGGTTGATGGGGTGCCTGGAAAATTCTCACTAACATGAGCAATCTGGCTGTAGACAGTAGAGAGTAATTTGGGCACTCTTGCCATAGTGATTTTGCCTTTTATTGTACAGTGCAAATATACAATTACCAACTCTATTGACTGATTGATGGACTGACAGGGCTTTTTTAGTTAGAAAATCTTTTGACAACAATTAAGTTATAAATAAATGAAAGTGTATGTTTAATGAAAAATCAGAGACTAGATTTCTGCTTTTCATGGAAGTTGATGATGAATGTGTAATTTTCACGGATTGTAGACGTTTACCTTCTATGGAGCCCAAGGGTTATCTCTGAACATGTGAAAACCAGGAGACACAAATATGCTGAAGCAGCAGCATCTACACCAAAAAGTTTAGATATTTTAAGACAACTGTGCCCAAAGACGTTCATTTAACATATGCAGTGAAAAGGGTGCATTTGCCCATCCTTCTGTGAAGCATGACTTCATTTAGATTAAATGACTGTTCTAAATTAATTTCACTCACTTTCAGTTCCAGTCTTTCTTGTGCATGTGCAAAGCTCAAGCCATAGCTTTTAATATGTTGGCTCAGTCAGCGGAAGAAAACCCTGGCAAATAGCTCAATGGCTCTAATTTTGTATGAGTGTCATCAGATTTTTCAAATAGGAAATTGGTTAATTTCAATAATGGTTCAATTCTTTTTTAATCCAATTCATGGATTCAAAGTTTTTGAAGGTAAAACAACTGATGTTGTTGTGAACATTATTATAAATTCATTTCAAACGTTAACATTGAAAATGAAGTGTTTTGTTTTGTTTTGGTACTAATACAAACACGATGTGGTAAAAATAATGTCCTTACTAAATAAGAAACCTACGGAACAAAAATGTATTTGGAATACATGGCGAGACTCATAATTTGCCACTGTGTCCAACCAAACTGATATTTTACCAACTGAAATAGAGGCTGATGTGTTGAAATTTATAAAAATTTTTGTTGGTCAAAGTAACTAGTTTTTTTTTTGTTGGTGGTGAAGTGGATGATGGACACAAGAATACACTTCAGTAGGATGTCAGAATCATTTAAGTCTTTGACAAACTGTTTTGTGAATTAACTGAGCAATAGTACTGAACTTTTTGTAAGTGAGTCCTCTAAGGTTTGGTTGCTTTTTGATTAAATTAGTCAAATATCTTTAATGAAAAAGATTTCAATAAAGTGTCCCAAAATTTGAGCTTCTGAAGCTTTCAGAAAATTGTAATCTTTAAGTGCAAATCTGGCAAACAAAACAATATTGAATTTATCCCTAGCAAAGCAGGAGAGAAGCCACCCAAAGTAAACAAGGAAAGCTCTGTGGTATGCACAATTTAAATTTGGAGTTCTTGAGTTGCTTTTAGGAATATTTTGACTTGTGGGAAGAAACTTTCGATGGATCTCCTATTTTTTAGCAAATAATTTATATTCTGTATCAGAATGCACTGGTATGAAATTGGGAAGGACTATGATTTTGCAGTATCTACATTTGGTAAAATATTAAAAAGAAACATAGAGACAACTAACGTATTTTCAACTTGGACGACTTCGTTTGGCTCTTAGATCTTTTTGTGTCTTTGTGCTACATTCTGGAGAATTTTTTTGGATCAGTCTTGCAGTTCACTGATTCTTCTTCATTTCTAATCTATGACTAGGCCATTAATTCACATTTCAACTTTATTATTTTTCATTTATATAATTTTGATTTGCTTATTTTTCAACATGCTTAGCCATTCTTTACATTTTTCACTTGGTCTTCATATTTTCAAACTTCTTTTTTGTAGCTTCTTTTTTCTTTAGTATAATATGCATAGTTTGCATTCTGTGTCTCTATTAACTCCAAGAACTGAAGTCTCTGTGAACTGGCTTCTACAGGTTCTCACTCACAGTGATTTGTTCCATTATCTGTTTCATCTTGATGTCATCCAGCTTCTTTTCCTTGTAACTTTCTCTCTGAGAATTCACTGATGCCTGGGTTGAAGATGGGCTCCTTCAGAGACCTGCAACCGTCTCTGCCAAGACTCTGAGAACACTTGCAGGCTGGGTCCACTGTGAACTAGATTTCATTGTGAGGTTTTTTGAACCAGACAACTAATGTGAATTTCACCTGCATACCCTTGTGAGGACTCCTTTCCTGCTGAAAACTTTAAGGACAGATTTTTTTTCCTCTATGGACTCAGCATAGAGTTTGTAGATGAGCAATTTTCCTTGCAACCCCTGGCAGGCATTCATTTCCGGGTCTTTTTTACACTAAGGCAGTAGCCCTTTGCTTCTCAACTTTGAGAGAAAGCCTCCTATTAGACAAGACACACTGACAGGTCCTAAGCTTTGTGTCTTGTCCTGTACCCTGTCAGTCAAAGTCAAGACCAAATGCCCTGAAGACAAAAAGCTAGCTTCTCCACTCTAATACTTAGACTCTGCCCTCATTTAAAATTTGAGCTGAGTATTCTTCAGTTTCTTGCAAGGTAATTAATGCATTTAAGATTTGTTTCATTTTGTGTTGTTGGTACCTTATCCAGAATTTTAGAATTAATTTCAAGAGCGTTATTCAGGATACCAAGTCTGTCATTTTGCTGGAAGCAGAAGTTCCACTGTCTTCTTTTTCTTTTTCTTGTTAATTATTTGAAGCAAAGATTCACACGCACAGGAGGAGATAAAGTGAAAGCCGTTCTGCTACATCCATTACCACACATCACGTGTGAAGCGCCAGGCTCCATTCTCTGTGCTTTCTGTGTATTAACTCATTTTAAATTCACCAACTCCTTGAGGTAGGCTACTGTTATGGCCCTCATGTTCCGGGGGAAATTGAGACTCAGAGGCGCTCATGTGAGTGGCGGGGCCGGGCGTGACCGCGGCAGTCTGGCTTTGGAGCCTTTGCATTGCTTTCCCCTCCCCCCGGCTTTGTTTTTAATCCCGGCACCCCCCAGAGCTCCAGCGCTCCTGTCAAATATGGGCACCATCTTCCTTTCTCTGCACATACAAGCCTATATATTCATAGTTTTTACTGATTGCTTTTTGATTCATTCATTCAGCAAGCATTATTCGATCCCCTTCTACGTGTCAGGTGAGGGCTCAGTATATTCCTGTTTTGAAGTAGTCTGTCAGCGGGAAAGGCACGCACACACATGAAAATGAGGGTGTGCTCTGCGCTGCGGGAGAGCGACGGTCCTCTCAGGGAGCATGAGCAGACACAAGGCCGTCTTGGCCTGGGTGCGGAGCCCGGGGAACTTTCTCAACGGAGGTGGTATTTGAATTTGACCTTGAAGGATGAGTTGGTGTGTACACCTATGGAAAGCCGTATGCAACACACTTTCTAGGAGGAGGCACTACTTTATAGGAGGGATGCACAGCACGCACAAGGGTCTGGGGACCTGAAAATAAATGGCTTGTTTATATTCACTGCTAACATCTTATTAGATGTCTGTCAGGAAGGAGCAAGTGCCCCATCTTCGGGTCTTGTGTGACGACCGATCAGGCACCGGAGGGCTCCCCAGCGAATACCCTCCGGGAAGCAGGCAGATGTTGGCTTCTGAGTTTGCTGCCTCCAGATAATGATGGGAAAACAAAGATGGAGGGTTGAGTGAGAAAGGACATGGTCTTGTGGCCTCTGCCCGTGGAAGAGCCCGGAGAGAATGCTAGCCTCTAGGGGAACACGCGAACAGTGCAGGGACCAGGGCTGCCAAACACAGAGCGAGAGCCTGAGAGAGGGAAACGCCCTTTCCAGAAAATAAACATTCCCCAGGGCTGTGTTTCCAGACCATCCTGCTGGTGATGTAGGGCTTCCTAACTCTGCACCCCTGGGCGCTGGAGGCCCTACTGCCTGAGTTACACGTCCTCCTCCCATGGAGCTTCCCACGCAGGACACACCTAGTTACCTCCCCCCTTGGTCTTATTTGCTGCATGTTCAGCTCCTTAATCCCTCTTGGAGTAGTTTCTCAGTGTCGCAGAGTTCTCTCCTTGTGAAGCAAGCACATCTCCGCAAGGCACATGCCCAGAGGCAATGTGGTGTTTTCTCAGAGGCTCAGCTTAAGCCTGGGCACCCAGGGCCCCAGGTGCTTAAACTGCTTAAACTGTCAGCACAAATGGTCCGATCCAAGGCCAGGTGACCAATATACTCAAGCATCAAAAGGCCGATGAAGCAGTGGCGTCAGCTTAATAGCTGTTGTCAAGGCTGGAAGTACTCAATTTACAACGCAAATAGTATTTCATGGGAAAAAGAAATTGGAGCAGTATTATTCATAGTCCCTATGTGTGAATTCTACTGGGACATTTAAGCATGACAACTGCTGAAACTTGGTGTCACAGGCTGAAAAAGGGGCACTAAACTTTGGCCAGCTACACATGGGAACTTTCTAGCATTTGCTGGGATGAAAGCCTCCCAGAGGGGAGACCCCAAGGCCCAGCTTCCCTGTGGAGTAGGAGCCTAATTCGCCCTCTCCCGCCTCTCCCCTTCTCCCCCACCCCCAACGCAGCATCCTGACGCACTGCCCCTTTTGTAAAGCTCATTTCTGAGCATGGTTGTTAGAAGTTCGTCAGAGAGCTCCTGTGACACCAGGAACCGGTGGGCCATTGTCAGTGCGCAGAGCACAAGGAAGTGGGGACGGCGCAGGAAGAGAAAATCACCTCCCCAAGCAAGAAGGAAGGGCGTGGGGAGGGCAGGGGCTGGCGGGACACGGGCCTTGTGGAGGAGCAGAGTGGAATGTCCAGAGTCCATGGCGCCCACACTTGGCTTAGCAGACACCTCAACAGATAAGGATGTTCTAACCACCAACTTATATGGTCTCTAGGGAGAAACTGTTAGGCCAATTGTAACTTACTATACTGGAAGCAGCTTGGGGCTGGGAAGCAGTGTGTCTCTGTTCCTTACATGCTGATGGCTCGTGAGACCTCAGTGACTGTGTAGGAATTAGGACGGGCAGGTGGATTACAGGGTGTTTAGACCAGCCCCTTCACTAGAAGCGTGACAACTCTGAGGTCCGGAGAGATGGCATGAACGATAAGGTCAGCTTGAAGGTCAAGGTGTGCTTGAAACCAGTGATGGCTCCAGAATTTCTCTATTGGAGGGACGAGGGGGAAAAGTCAGGTTAAGGGGAAGGAAAGGGCTGTCTTGAAGCTGCTTTTATGTAAGAATTTACATAAGACTGAAAAAGTGTCAGCTGTCTAGATCAGCAAACAGTAGGGAAGAACTGATCAGATGATGAGAACCAAAGCCACTCTCTGGCACCGCCAAGAGCTCTGCTCTCCTGCTCTTCTCCAGTAGATGTGGCATCCGAAGACTTTCAGGTGAAGGGGGAATAGGGCAGGTCCTCTGTGTTTGCACAGCAATGAGCCCACCCTCTAGACTGGGCAGTCCTGGCCCTGGCCCTGCTAGGTTCATGGGAGGCAATGGTGAGGAACTGAATGGGTCCAGCCTTGGCAATGGAAGCACACAGATGCATAGACATCTGCACCTTCACCCCATATTAGATTTAGAAGATCAGGAAAGTGATTTCTAGCAACAAACGCATTACTACCAGCCTCTACTACCAAAAAGCAATTTGGAAGGCTGAAGGGGTTAACATTAAAATTAACCCACATTAAATGGGGTTCTACTGATGATAATACCTGCAAACAGAAAGATAATGATTTACGCCCAGTTTTAGAATGCCCTGGGGTGTGTGTGTATAAAAGGACTCTCCCTCCCACTGTGTCCTGAAGGGCTTTGACTTTCTGGGGCCTTTTCTATGACTAGGCAACAGGTGTCACAAACAGATTAAAGATACTTGTTTGAACAACTTCAGTGGCTTTGTTCCTGTTTCATGGCTACCTAGCTGGCTTAGAAAGCTCTCCTCCCAAGTTATCTTTATTTCTTTTTCTTTTCTTCTCTTTCTTTCTTTCTTTTCTCTTTCTTTTTCTTTTGTGTGTGCATGTGTGTGTGTGTCTGTGTGTCTATTTACACTGAGTGGTTGCAGGTCCCCTGAGTGACTGGCCAGCTGGTGAGGATGGCTGTGGGCCATTTCAGGGGCTATTGTCTTAAAAGGAGCTGGATGGTCTATATTCCAAGTGGCTCCTGGAATCTCACTTCAGCCCTGTTACCAAGCTGGGGACCCCATCTGAAATGAAGCAGAACAGTTTGCTTCAACAGATTTGAGACAGCTTTTTTAACATGGTGGGATCAACGTGTAGAAATGTTTTTCCCATGACAAGGACTGTGCAGAAGATTACTTCTCCATCCCCAAGTCCTCCTCCATCCTTCTCCCTCTCTCAGGCTCCATCTTTAAGGGGGATTGGCGACGATGAGGCAGTGACGTGCGATGTGGCCCAGGAAGGGATGGAAGAGCCTGTTGAAACACCTGGACTAATAATGGTTTGGTTTCTAGTAGCACCAACACATCTTGGTTGTCAGTTCTCCTCCATTTAAATTGTTTACTCCTGGGTATCTAATAGGCCAGTGACCATCCATGCCTCCTCTGCAAAAGCAATGCCCTTCTCAGAGTCTCTGAGCATGGCCTTTTATATCAGGTATCCAATTCACCATCCTCTGGGATATGATACATAATCACTGCCTGGAGCAAAGTCAGCTGGTGGGCATCCAAACCTCTTTTCTCCTCATCTTCATCAGTAACAAAACCTTAATTTGAGTCAGGCAAGTTCTGGCCAAAGATATATAAATGGAAGGTTGTATAAGAGTTCTGGGAGGGACTACCTTTTCCCTTCTCCCTTCATCCTTTTAGCTGCCTAGAATGTGGATGCAATGACTGGAACCTCAGCAGTCTCTTTGGACAATGAGGTGACATGAGACTGGAGAGCAGAAAGACTGAAGCATCCCAGGTATCTGATGGTTTCATAGAGCCACCACACCTGTTCTATGACACTGCCTTCTAGGTAAGTCTAGCATTTGCATGTCTCTGGAATTCTGACAATGTCAACTTGCCTCTGAGATTATTTTGTGTAACAGAATAGACCCTTGTTGTGTTTTAAGTTTAGCAATCAAGGTTTCAGTTACTCTTAGCTGATCTGCTAACAGAATTTAGCACTTGTAAGTGTGTACTGTAACTAACAGAATTGAAAATACGGCATTTGCTTATTGGGGAAAGGGAGGGCAGATGTTAAGGATTCCTGTTCTGTAGGCTGGAAACTTGGTGATTCATCATGCACTGGTCAGTACATGGTCTGCTGCACCTTGGAAGCCAGATCTCAGGCTGCTTGGCCTGTGCCATTAAGGCCAATGTCATTTATGGGATTCTTGCTGTTTTGGTAAAGTCCTGTGAGAACTATGAACTCAGGGTAGAGACAGAGAGGCTGCACACAGAAATGAGAGGCATTACAGTTCTGCTATGAGAGGCTTGTATTTTGGAGCGTTGCTGGGTTGAAAGAGCCAACTGTTCACGTGCCCACGTGGAGTGATTCGATCGGAGGCTGTACAGCTGCGACCTGAAGAGGTGGGTAAGGCTGCCCTCCTGCCTTACGCGGTAGAGAGCGCGTCTTGGTCTGGACACCAATCCCCCGGGGGCACCTTGGTGTTTTGGGGGTGCTAGGACCCCTGTGGCCATTAGCTTCCTCAACATTGGCTTATCCCTGACATATTTAGGATGTCAAACAACACATTCCATGGCTTCACAGAGCTTAATAGAAAGGCCAAATTTTTCAGCAGGAAGAACAGCTCATTTTAGTTCATGCCTACAAGTTATTTAAAATTATGATTTTTAAAATACAATTTCTATAAACAGAATCTTAGCTATTTGGGTAGAGTGGCCACACCTTCAATGTCCTTCCTCCTTTAGGTCCAAGAGAAAAATATTCCTTGGACATCCAGCTGCTTCTGGAGAAACTTTGGCCCATGGAATCCTCCAATGCTTGAGATGTGAGGGTGTCCTCGCCCTTCCTGTATGCATCCGCTGTCCCACACCCCTAGATGTTTAATGTGTTTGTTCCTGATGGAATCTTTGCCGTAAGATATTGCAGGATGTTGAGTATCCAGTGCTGGGGTTCCCCAGTGCTGCTCAGGACAGAGCACGTCTAAGACAACTTCATAGCGTTCACTAAAATGGCACTGACTCTAACACCAGCTGAGAGGTGCCTTGGGAAAGATGAACATATTTATCATTACATTATCCCTTGACAACATGTGAGGAAACTGGGCTCACAGACACCCAGAAGTTACAGTAAAGATAGGATTCCTGCTCTTGAGCTCTGTCTGATTCCAAAGCCTGTGCCTTGGAAGGGGTATTCAGGGTCCTCCCCAGTTTGGAGGTCCTGTGGAAAGACAGAAGACTGCTGAGGGTCTGGATGAAGCTGTGGCAGACATTAAAAAGTCTGTCCACTCCTTGCGCCAGCAGAGTGGCGAGCAGAAGGTAGGCTGTGTGCGCTCTCTGCGCCACCATGAGGGCCTCTGGCCTGGGACGGGGCCTCGGAGGCTGTGCCGACTCCACACTGGCTGCCTGGCTTCCCTGCCATCAAGTGTCGGGGTGAACAACCAGGTCACTGCTTCCCACACCAGGCTGGTCACCAGCTTTCTAAGGAGTCATAAACCCTCTAGAGCCATTCCCCCTCTGTAGACCTGCAGAATTTCTGGAAGGAGGCCCAGAAACCAGTATTTTTGAAGAGCTTCCAGCCTGAAGCAGATCACTCCTGAGATCTGTCTCTCTGTGGTCCAGCGTGGTGACACTTCCTTTACATTTATCAGTTAAAAGAGGAGCCGGAGGACCAGACACAGCACTAAGGCACCCTTTACACCTTCTATTGCTTACTGTGGCACCCAGACCATGGAGGCTGGTGGCAGTAGGCTCACTTGCCAGATGAGGAGACCTTGGTCCAATTCAAAGGAAACTTCCTGTTCAAGGCTGAGCCAGGATTTGAATCTGTTTCTCTGAAACCCAGTCTCCTTCTGCTAACCTGGCGGCTGGCAAACTTTTTCCTCAAGGGCCAAACAGTAAATGTTTTTGACTTAGTGGGCCATATGGTCTTTATTGCAACCACTCAGCTCTGCCATCTTGAGTGAACGCAGCCACAGGCAGCATGTGCGCGGGCAGGGCCATGTCCCAGGGGCACTTCATTTACAAAACAGGCTGCTGAACAGATCTGTCCCATCGGCCATAGTTTTTCCACCCCTGCACTAAATAATGTATTAATTTAGTCTTCTAAAAGAAAGCGAAAAGAAATGAGTGTGTGAGCGCTCAGTAGGGGACCAAATGGGGCTGCCCAGGCGTCATGCTGGACTCTTCACGGCTTTTAGTTCCTATCAATTGCTCCACCCTAAAATACAGGGGTTACCGTCTGTATTTTACCCATAAGAAAACTGAGGCATAGAGCAATGAAGTTCTTTGCCAAGGTCACATTGCTAGTAAGGAATCAGGATGGAGAGGGTGTTAATAGGCCTATTGGGCTACAGCTATGACCTCACAGGGTTCAAGTCCAGGTGACCTGACTTCAGCATCTATAGTATTTCAACTAAAATGAGAGCCATAAAATGCTGGCTTCCCCGCTGTGGCCACAAAAGTGTACCTATGGGTCTGGTTGGCTCTATCTGCACCATGAACTTAGGTGTCCTTTCCTCCCTGTTAGGTGAAGTTGTGTGAAGAAGCATCTTTCTCCACATTCCTACCCAGCCACCCTGGGTCTGCCCCATAGAGAATCAGGAGCTATTGTGTATAAAATCAACTAATTCAGAGCATTATTTCCCCCATGTATAAACAAATAAATCATCAGTGTTCAATATTCTGGTAACAAAGTAATCTCCTTCCTGTTGAGCTGAAGATAAGGGATTTGAGAGGTTCCATTGCTGGGGGAAATAAGAACCTGAATTGTAAGTTTATTTGAGACACAGCCAAGATACTAACATCTCCCTCAGAAGGAAGAAACTGTGAAGCAGAGATGTAAGCATTAGAAAGGGCAGACCTGGTCCATGCCTCCCAGAAAACGGAAATAAAAACTTAGCCCGTTAGTTCTAGATGCACATCCATGGTGTTAACGGAGAGAGAAGACATATAATTCAGAAAGCTGCTTTTGTTCCTTCTAAATCAGCATGTTTTTCATTAAAATGGAAATGAAAACCTCAAGATATGGAGCAGCCATTTTCTGCACACTGAGATCATCTCTACTTCCCTCCCCACAGTGGAAATGGAAATACTCGGTTCTGCCCTCAGCCTTTGGAAGCTACAACTTTGAGTTGCTCCAAGCAGCCCACTTTCCTTAGTATTGTTTGTAGGCACTCTGCACACTAGAAGTAGGGGGCTCGGGGGTAGTGAGTGCATGCCTTCCTCCCACTTGAGTTAATGTTGAAAGGCCAAGGGCAAATGGAAATGACAGTGGGGTGCTGGAAGTGGAGAAGAGGTTTTTGCTTTGGAAAAAGAGCAAAGACAGGTAAATGTGCACCTGGAGAAAGGACTTTAATTACCACAAAGAAAAAGGAAGCCAAATTGGCTTGAGAAGTCCACACAGGCATATAATGTAAGCATGTGCCCCAAACCAGCTGGTGGACGGGGCCACTTTGGTCTCTAGGGGTGTTTCCTGCCTGGTCAGCTTTAGGAGGTCTGAGAAGGCTGGTCCCCTATCTGCCAACCAGAATCCTGTCATCTCCTACTGTGACTCAACTCAGGGTGACCCCTCAAGAAGCACTCCTCAAGGCCTTTCTGTAATCACCTCAACTGCTCTCTAATGAAACTAAAATGCAGCCTGAAGCATGCTGTCCAATGACTTAACATCCTGTCTGCACAATGAGACTGGGAGCTCCCTGAAGACAAGGACTAGGCTGCATGTTAATTATACGTTCCTTGGGGTCTCTAGAATAACGCCAAGTTTAGAGACATAAGCACCACTTGAGATGACCTTGCTTTGCCCATTTTCCTCCCTTTTTGTCAATGACGACACTGAGGTTCAGAGTGGTCAGTGACTTTCCTAAAGTAACACAGCTAGTGGAGGCTAGAGGAGCAGAGATAGGCTCAGTCTTGGAATCTGCAGTTGTCCCCAGGTTGTGTCTAGCACACCACAAAGTCCGTTTAAGGTGGTGGTTCATGCGTTCTGGGTGTTCAGTTTTCTCATTCCTCATATCAAGCTTGAAGGTGCCAGACTCGAGTCCCAGGAGAAGGTCATTACACAATAGCTCCTCTGATCCCTCAGGCCACCTTTCTCAAGAAGACAGAAGTTTCACAAGTAAGTTTGGCAAACAAGACTGGAGTATGTTGTCAAACTAGACACAGTGGTTCCTGCCTCATCTGTAAGCTCCTCAATTAAGCCCTGAAAGTCAAGTGCGGGGGTGAGCAAAAGCAATGAACAATAAAGGATGGTATCAGCTAAGAGACTGGAAGCTTGAGCATTTAGGGAAGAGGTGATTCAGTTATTCATTTGTCCATGCAACACATTTTTGAGTGCCTGGAACTGTGGAAGGCGATAGGGATATAGAACAGATAAGACAAGGTGCCTGCTCTAAAGGAGTTCATGTGCTATTAGAGAGAGGAGGGTGCACTAAGCAGAGGTGAGGGCATGTTAACCAGAGGGGAGGACAGGTTAACCAGAGAGGAGGACAGGTCAACCAGAGGGGAGGAGAGGGGAGCCAGTGAGGAGGACAGGTCAACCAGAGGGGAGGACAGGTCAACCAGAGGGGAGGGTAGGTCAACCAGAGAGGAGGACAGGTCAACCAGAAGGGAGGGCAGGGTAACCAGAGGAGGATGTTAAGCAGACATGTTGCATTGTTAATCCAAACCTGGCTGGTTCTTGGCATCACTTCAGCTGTTTTATAAATATGTGGGTCCCTGGGCCCCACTCCTAAACTGTTAGATCCGTGCACTCCAGAGCCACTGTTTATATTTGTCATCAGTTCCTCACCGAGCTCAGCCACCTCGGCAGCACAGAGCCAGCCTCACAGGCACACTGTCCTGACACCTGCACAGGTACAGTGTGATGTCAACAGGGGTCCATTGGGGCAGTTCTAGGCCTCATAGAGGAGATAAGACCTGAAGTGAGCCTTCAAGATTGCAACAGAGCAAATGAGTTGTCCACAGGTGTTGAGAAAGGGGAGGGAAGAGGGCCTCCAGGTGGAAGGCCCTGCAGCATGAACTAGCACAACCCAGCAGTGGGGGCTTTGGTTGGGCTGGACCCTGGGATGCAAGAAAGCAGCAGGTTAGAGAAAAGGCCAGAAGATGGGCTCGAGCCCAGATGGCCTTGTGGATCCCACCAAGGAGCTTGAATTTTGCCCTTTTTGATGCAGACAGCCATGCAAATGTTTAAATCAGGGAGTAGAATGTTCAGCTTTCTTTTCAGAACAATTACATGAGAATTCCTGGAACAAAATGGAAATTTGAACCTACACACTTAAGTATAGGTTCTCTTTCTGAAATTTCCATGGAAATAGCCATAGAAATGAAAAGAAAGAGAAAAATCAGAGACAGACGTCTTACTCAAAACACAAATGTTGACAGTTTAACACTGACTGAGCGTCACTGGGTGTGGGCTTTGTCTGGAGTGCTTAGAATTATGGCAGTCGAGGGAGGTGCTGTCATTATCCATACTGATGGGCTAGTTTCATCTCCCAGCCACAGAGAGGAAACCATTGCACAGGGATGGTAACTAAGTCCATCAGTTCCACAGCTGGTGGTATAGGTGGCATTTGAACCCAAGGCGTCTGGCTGTAGAGACTGAGCACTTACTCACAGCATTATCCAGCCTACTATCTCATAAAAATATGGTGTTAGAGGTCTGCAATGATTGGTGGACCAATGTTCCCAGTTCTGTACATATGTTAGAGAAGTTGATCCAGGTGGTAGGTGCATGGCATATATATTGCACTCCCACAGCTTGTAAGCTTGGAGGGTCTTCAAACCAGAGGCCATGGGCAGAGTGTGGCGGGAGCATTCTGATGTGGGTACCTATGATGACAGGAGAGGAGTGGTTTCCCATATCCTTTGCAGTGAAGCTCCCCACTGTGGGACTGCCTTAGCTTGTAATTATTTTTCTAGTTTCCAAAGTCAAGGGGAATTTTAACTTGGCACAGATGTTCCTAACTTTGAGCAACAAGGCCAGGACTCTATGGGGCCATTGCTGGGATGAAGGGCGTGGTCCTTCACAGCATTCAGGGAATCCAGTGGGAGCTGAATAGATGGGGCCCTCCCGACCTTGAGAGGTGTGATAATTAAAGTGTGGCGCAGCCTTTGGGGTTCTGAGATGACCATGGACTTCACTATGGACTGGATGAGTCCCTCAGCACCACATGAAGTTCTCATGTGTGCAGACATCTCGGCTGTGGCCTTTTCCACTCCTCACAGCCAAGTAAAGGTACAGATTTCTCCATTTCTCTCTTTCTTGGACTTAAGGTTTGAATAAGCTTCCCCGAGGTGTCTGAATTAAAGCCACTGTAATTCACAACCCTGAATAGTATTTTCTCAGGAACACTGGGCAAACAGAAAAATCACCAGTTACATGAAATGATTCAGCAATTTGAAAGAAGGAAATGCATCTGAAGAATCAAAGGAAATGTTCTCCTCTGAAGGAAGCTTACTATGAAAAGTGAAATATAACCAGAAACAGAAAAAAATTGATTCAATGTTATCAATGAGATTTGAGATTTGAGCACTTAACCCCATCCAAAATCAACAATCTTATTTCAGAGAATACTGCTCTTAAACATTTAAAAAATATAAATGTAAATTTATCTCATAAAGTTGTAAATTCAAATTTTAAGTTTCAAATTTTTATTTGCAAGTGGAAGCAGAGAATAACAAATTAGACAGTATAGAAAATCATATCTGTGACTCAAAAGTCCAGCTTGAAAAAACTGAAGGAACAAAACAGCAGCAGACTCCCAGAACCCAAGAGTGGGCTAACAGTTACTAAAGGGAAAGGGACTGAGGATGGGTGGGAAGGGAGGGATAAGGGGGAAAAGGGGCATTACTATAAGCACACATAATGTGGGTGGGGCATGGGGAAGGCAGTACAACACAGAGAAGACAAGTAGTGATTCTATAGCATCTCACTACGCTGATGGACAGGGACTGTAATGGGGTATGTGGGGGGACTTGATAATAGGGGGAGTCTAGTAACCATAATGTTGCTCATGTAATTGTACATTAATGATACCAAAAAAAAAAAGTCCAGTTTGAGAAATTCTCCAAAAACAAAGAAACATTAGAATGGGTTCTCTAGAGATGAATAAAATTTTCAGTTCTTAAATGGGCTCTTTCTATAAAAGAAAAAAAAACTACTACAAAGATAATTCAATATGATGAACTCTATTAATGTCATTTATCATATGACTAGATCAAAGGGGAAAACTTACAATTATTTCTTTGGATAGCTAAAAGACTTTAATAAAAATTTGATATAATTTACTAATGTAAAATAGAAGCAAAATGGTCTGCCATTAATAAAGTGTATATATTTAATTTAATGGTGAAAGGATTTTAAACTTAATGATGAAAAACAGAAATAGCCTTTTCCTATTCAAATCAGGAACCACACAAATGACCGTTATTGCCAGTGGTAACATGGTTCTAGGCATCTTAGCCAATACAGTTGAGATATGAATAAGGGGTAAGAGGGATAAGTAGTGTGAAGAGAAAAATTATCAGTATTTGCAGATGATGGCTAATCTACAAAACCAGAGAGAAACAACTGAAAAATAGGTAAAACTAATAAGCGATTTCAGAAGATGGTTTCAAAACAAATGTGTAAAGACCAATAGCTTTCCTATATACTAGCATAGCCATTTGTAAAACATATTGGAAACAAGATCATATCACATCAGTTATGAAAGAACACAATACTTAGAAATATATAAGACCTATGTGAAGAAAACTACTAAATATTCCTTTACTGAATGAAAAAACGGAAACTTGAGTAAGTGAAGAAGCATTATATCCTGCCGAGTGGGCATGTCCAACACTGCGATGTTATGACCACCTCTTGTGTGGGATTTTAAGTTCTTACTGCACATCCAGGTGAAGAGATGCAGAAAGCAAATAAGATATACATTTTGAATTCAGATGAGAGATCTGTGTTGGCAACAGAGATTTGGGGGTTATCATTGTAAAGCAAACGGTTGTGACCAGGAACGAGATCCCCTATAGGAAAGGGTGGAATACAAAGAGGAAAGGACTAAAGATGAAATCCTGGGGAAACACCAGCATTCATAGGGTGCCCAGGGCCAGACATGCCAGTGCAGGAGATTGGGATGGTATGGCCTAAGACGTAGGGGGAGATTCAGGAGGCAGCGTCAGAGAACCCAAAGAAGACAGCCTGAAGAAGTAGGGAGTAGTTCACACGGTCATTCGTTACAGAGGGGGCGTGCAAGATTACAATGGAAAAGAGTCCATGATATTTGGCTTCTGGGAGCTTGCTGGTCACAGGGCAAGACAGTTCAGTGGAACTGGCGGGAGGGCACGGGGGTGATGCCAAAGGTGAGATGAGGATTGCTGGATTTCTTGTGATGCTAACAGCCACATGGGATCTACCAGTTCCTGTGCGATGTCACCAAACTCTGATGAGTCTCCATCTCCTGGTCTACAAATTAGAGTTGCAATAGCAGAAAAAATAGTGTGATAAGGACTGTGAAATGATTTATAAACTACAAACCATTATGCAAACAGATGGTGCTATTTTTAGTTCTGGTGATCTTCCAGGCAGTATTTTAATATTTAAAGGTGATGACGCTGAAATAATGGCCCTGAAAAATTTCCCCATCACATCCTCCATGGTTCCAGTTTTCCATCCCAAGGCAGGTTCTGCAGACTTGCTAACACAGAAACACAATCTGCTGTGTGGTTCCGCACTGACGCAAACTGAGCTGCTGGGGAAGCCAACTGATCTGAAATGTTTTGCAATGCCATGCATTGTTTAACCATCGAATGCAGAGCGGATTTCTAGTTTCAATCAAGTGAGGTGACAGAGTGTTTTCCTGTTTGTCTAAGTAGATGCCAACACTTAAATAAATACCATGTTCCTTCCCAGAACTTAGCTGGAAAGCATCCTCACCAAACATAACCCTGAGAGCTGGCACATGGCCCAAACTGACTGACATTTCCATTGTCCTTCTCCCCATTGTTGGGATCTCAAATGGTCACAGGCCGGCATTTCTCTGGACCCTCAGTGGGAACATTACAGAGATAACTATCAAATGAAAGTAACGTCATGGGCTTAGCCCCGCATTCCTTCCTTCCTTCATCCATTACAGAGGACCTTTGTTAAGTATATATGACATGCCAGGGATAAGGTTCACAAAGATGAATGACACTGAGTTGCCCTTGAAGAGCTTGGAGTTTAATGCAGAGAGAAGTGTAATAGCACTTAATTACAAAATGATGAGATAAGGATTTTAATAAATGCGTGTTCAAAGTGCTAAGGGAGCCCTGAAAAGGGGCATCCAGTCTTCCAGCTCAGCCAAAGGGCCGAGAGCTGAAGTGACAGAGATTCTTTAGACTCTGAAAAAAGCAAGCGTAACAGTTGGTACATAGCAGGTGTTCAACGAATGCTTGAGGAACAATTGATAAACACCACTAAGATCACAGCTCTCTTAATCATCCTGACTCTATTTCTATGAGTATAGCTCATTTCTAGAAGATAGTGAGATATTTCCTGGGAGAATGGACCACACACTGCCTCTGCCATCCTCACCAGGTGGACCAATGACTAGTAGTCCCAAAGAAAGGTGGGACCAAGACCTACTGTAAGAGTTGTTTTAGGCAACAGCTCAGTAGGAGAGCAGGCCAGGAATGGCACCATGGTCACAATCATCTTGATGAATCTAACAGGGCACCATTGTATGGACAGAAGCAGAGACTGACAAGAATCTTCTGGAGTCATCCATACCTCAGTGGGACATCATGAAAAATTGCTGCTAGGAAGATAGTCCTGACACCAGAATGGGGTACCTCATGCAGGACAAACCAATCACCCCTCTGAGGGTCGCTGACCCCATTTGTCAAATACCAATGCTGCCTGGCTGCATTCTGAGCTTTCTTCCAGATCTAAGGACCTGGGATTAGTTTGTAGAATCAGAAAAAGAAATGAAAGCAAATCTCATAATTCTTAGTGTAGTTGTGTGCCACTGGGGGGGAAGTAACAGCAAGGTTCTTGAAATTCACCCGACACATTCCCCGTTTCTTTCCACATGCTTTCTAGGGAGGAAAGCAGAGGAGACAGTTTTAATTCCTGTGTGCACAAACTGGAGTACTCACACCCCCTCTCTTCCTACCAATGCGAATTCCAGGTCATCAGCCTCATGTAAATATCTAATCAGACTCAGACTTTTTATTGGAGTCACTGACTGTGGACAGCATGATTCAGCTTTATTCAGGGTGTTGTACAAAGAAAACCACTGTGGTGGTCCCTGCTCTATAAGGACATCATCAGCCTTGGTAAGGGATTGGCCTCGCTGTAGGATTTCAATAAAGGCTGGCCAGCTGGATGATGGAGTAACTGAAGGCGGGGCCTGGGCACTTACTTGCTGTACAGAACACGAGCTTCCTCAGATGTCTCCTTCTAGTGCCCAGAGCTGTGCCCAGGAAGGCTGAGCCCAGTGTGGCCTTCCTCCCAGACTCCTGGCTTTCCCTGGGTCCTGACATGCAGGGTCACGCTATTGCTGAGGTGTGAGCATCCTCGTCCTGAAAACTCCCCAATACCACCACCCCTGAAGGGCCCCCTGGGAGGAGGTAGATGCGGACTGAGCAGGTCACAAGGGAGGACGAGCTGCGGAGGCCGCTGGCCCTGGGAGAGCTTTCATTACAGGCGTGGCCCCAGGGAGCTACTCAGCCAAGCAAGAAATACTGGGAATTCAGGACCAAACCCAGCACACAGTTGGGTGAGAAATGCCAGCGTGTCAGCCACCAGCCACCGTGCTTCTCTGACAGCGTTTCCCATCTGCCTTCTCCCTTTTATCACAGTGCAGGACAGGCACCGGCACGCCCTGCCTGCACTGTGACCAGAAGCTCCTAATCGTCCCATGTTATCTCGCCTTCTTGTCCTGGTCTGCCCGTCCCCGGCACTGAACCCTGGTGCCGCAGAGGCGTCCCCTGAAGCACTGTCCAAAGCTGGCCTTGTGTCGCCACTCTGCCCCCAAGCTCTGCTGCCGTGCCCTGCCGCCCACCCAGGCGGCCCTGGGGAAGCTGCCGTCTCCAGGCAACCTGGCTCTCCCCACACCGGGGCCCACACGGACTCACAGGGCCCGGGTCATCCCCGACCCGCCTCTCCGCACCAAAGGAAAGGCAGGGAAAATATAGCTTACTTTGTTTCTTTTGGGATGTTGTTACACCTTGGCTTCCACTTAAAAATAACAAAACCCAAACCCAAACCACCCAGGAACTCTCTCCTGAGCCCCAGGGTCCTTGCGCATCCTGCCCTTGGCCTTGAGGGATGCTTTCCCCATTCCTGAGATTTCTGCTCCTCACACGCCTCAATCCTCCTGGCTCTAAGACGTCTCTAACTGCCCTCTCCCCTGGTGCAGCCTAATAAACCTCAGTGTAGCATCATCTGTATTAATTTCCCCTCTTGCCATAAGCAGCCTCATTTTATCATTTTCTCTCTCTTTTCCTTTCCTTTTCCCATTTCCCCTTCTCTCTGCATACATCTCCTTCTTGCCCCTTTTTCTCTTCTCTCTGTCTCTATCTCCCTCTCTAATGTTGTGAGTTCCTCACACCCTCCCACTCAGCTCCCCACCCCGACATCACCAGCTCATCTGGCCCAACTCATCTCCAGAAGGCCCTGTTCCTTCCACAGAGGTCACCATACCCAGTTCTTACAGGTCACACAGCTCAGCTGCACATAAACAAGGTCAAGACCATCACTTTCCTGCTGTGAGGTCACTACATTGCTCCCCCTTATATTTCTTGTGAAGCCACATTTTATGGAGTCTGCATGGATGGAGGGGGAAGTTTGAAAGCGGGAGGGGTCACGATGTGTCAAAAGACACAGAAACCTGTAGGATAATGAAGACAGAGAAAAGAGTTAGCCTTATGAGAGGGTTATTGGAGACCTTCGAAAGTAATCACGATGACTGAAAATACATTCTATTATTCCAAACCACGATCAGCAAGTTACAGTCTGTGGGCCAAACCTGGCCTGTTGCCTGTTTTCATATGGTCTATAGGTGAAGAACAGATTTACATTTTTAAATGACTGATAAAAAAGGAAAAAGTTGGAGAGTTACGGGAAGATGGAGGTGTGAGCAGGGCAGCGGAAATCTCCTTCCAAAACCATATATATTTATGAAACTACAACAAGTATAACTATTCCTGAAAGAGAGACCAGAAGATACAGGACAGCACCCAGCCTGCAGCTACACCTGAGAGGACTCAGCACCCTGCAAGGCGGGTAAGATACGGAGCTGCGTCCCGGTGAGACCTGAGCACTCCCCCACCCCAGCGCACCGGCGGGAGGAGAGGATTCAGAGCTGGGAGGGAGTGGAAGTACAGGCCCGTGAAATAACCAGGCCTGGTGATCTGCGCCGGGAGCACTGGCACACATCGTGTGGTGTATCGGAGATTGGAGGGACACAGGGTGCAGGATCTGAGCTGGGGAATGCACAGGGTCCTCGCAGCTGGCTCCCCGGGATTAAAAAAAATGGGTGTTTTTATTAGGGGTCTTAAAGAGACAGGAGCCCAATGGAGGAGCAGGATCATCTCAGCACACTCAGCCCAGCAGGCTGGGAGTCCTGGGGAATGTCGGAACCCTTGGCTGGCAACTGGGAAAAAGTAGCCACACTCAGACCGCCCACACGGATCAACAGCCTCCCATTCATTCCCACCCCAGCCAGAGCTACAAAGGGCCCTGCGGAGCGGCGCAGCCGCGGCTGCAGAATAGTGGAGCCACAGCACCACCTACAGCACCCTCACAGAAACTACTCCTGGCGGGCGTTTTTTTGTTTTGTTTTGTTTTGTTGTTTTCTTTTTCTCTTTTCTTTCTTTCTTTTCTTTCTCTTTTCTTTCTCTTCTTTCTTTTTTTTTTAAGTCTTAAAGAGCCCAGCTGACATACGTGGCACCTACCAGTGACCACTTCTATCACCATGAAAAGACAGAGGAATATGGTACAAACAAAGCTTATACAGACACAGACACCAGAGAGGGAGTCTGAAGGGATGGAAATGCACAATCTTCCTGAAAAAGAATTCAGAATAAAACGCATAACCACACAGATGGATCTACAGAGAAATATGCAAGAGCTGAGGGAGGAAGTGAGGGAAGTGAGGAAAGACAACGCAGAAATCAGACAAGCGATCAACAGGCTTAACAGCAGACAGGATGAGATGCAAGAGACTGTTAATGGAATAGAAATCAGAGAACAGGAATACAGAGAAACTGAGGCAGAGAGAGATAAAAAGATCTCTAGGAATGAAAGAATATTAAGAGAACTGTGTGACCAATCCAAACGGAACAATATTCGCATTATAGGAGTACCAGAGGAAGAAGAGAGAGAAAAAGGGATAGAAAGTGTCTTTGAAGAAATAATTGCTGAAAACTTCCCCATGCTGGAGAAAGAAAGTCTTGCAGTCCACAGAAGCCCACAGATCTACCAACACAAGAGACCCAAGGAAGACAACACCAAGACACATAATAATTAAAATGGCAAAGATCAAAGATAAAGACAGAGTATTAAAGGCAGTTAGAGAGAGAAAAAAGATCACCTACAAAGGAAAACCCATCAGACTATCATCAGACTTCTCAACAGAAACCTTTCAGTCCAGAAGAGAATGGCATGATATATTTAACATATTGAAACACAACGGCCTCGAACCAAGGCTATTGTACCCCACATGATTATCATTTAAATATGATGGGGGGATTAAACAATTTTAAGACAACTGAAAGCTGAAAGAGTTTCCCTCCCATAAACCACCTCTACAGGATATCTTAAGGGAACTGCTCTAGAGGGAAGCACTCCTAAGGCTAAAAAGATGTCACCAGAGAAAATAAAATCATAGTAAAGAAAGCAGACCATCCAAATACTAACTAAAGGCAAAGAATAAAACACCTAGTATATAAAGAATGGAGGAGGAAGAATAAGAAGGGAGAGAAATAAAGAAACATCAGATGGTGTTTACAATAACTTAACAAGAAAGTTAAGTTAGATTGTTAAATAGTAAAGAAGCAATCCTTGAATCTTTGGTAACCATGAACCTAAAGCCAGTAATGGCAATAAGTACATATCTATCGATAATCACCCTAAATGTAAATGGACTGAATGCACCAATCAAAAGACACAGAGTAATAGAATGGAAAAAAAAGCAAGTCCCATCTATATGCTGCTTACAAGAGACTCACCTCAAACCCAAAGATATGCACAGACTAAAAGTGAAGGGATGGAAAAAGATATTTCATGCAAACAACAAGGAGAAAAAAGCAGGTGTTGCAGTACTTGTATCAGACAAAATAGACTTCAAAACGAAGAAAGTAGCAAGAGATAAAGAAGGACATTACATAATGATAAAGGGGTCAGTCCAACAAGAGGATATAACCATTGTAAATATATATGCACCCAACACAGGAGGGCCAACATATGTTAAACAAATACTAACAGAATTAAAGGAGGAAAGAGAAAGCAATGCATTCATTTTAGGGGACTTCAAGACACCACTCACTCCAAAGGACAGATCAACCAGACAGAAAATAAGTAAAGACACAGAGGCACTGAACAACACACTAGAACAGATGGACCTAACAGACATCTACAAAACTCTATGCCCAAAAGCAGCAGGATACACATTCTTCTCAAGTGCACATGGAACATTTTCCAAAATAGACCACATACTAGGCGACAAAAAGAACCTCAG
>JAQQAC010020896.1:65152098-65185422 GCA_029783875.1 Phataginus tricuspis
AAAACTGGACAGCTACATGTAAGAGAATGAAACTGGACTACTGTCTAACCCCATACACAAAAGTAAACTAAAAATGGATCAAAGACCTGAATGTAAGTCATGAAAATATAAAACTCTTAGAAAAAAACATAGGCAAAAACCTCTTGGACATAAACATGAGCAACTTCTTCATGAACATGTCTCCCCGGGCAAGGGAAACAAAAGCGAAAATGTACAAGTGGGACTATGTCAAGCTGAAAAGCTTCTGTACAGCAAAGGACACCATCAGTAGAACAAAAAGACATCCTACAGTATGGGAGAATATATTCATAAATGACGTATCCGATAAGGGGTTGACATCCAAAATATATAAAGAACTCATGCACCTCAACAAACAAAAAGCAAATAATCCAATTAAGAAATGGGCAGAAGACATGAATAGACACTCCTCCAAAGAAGAAATTCAGGTGGCCAACAGGCACATGAAAAGATGCTCCACATAGCTAATCATCAGAGAAATGCAGATTAAAACCACAATGAGATATCACCTCACACCAGTGAGGATGGCCAACATCCAAAACACAAACAACAACAAATGTTGGCGAGGATGTGGAGAAAAGGGAACCCTCCTACACTGCTGGTGGGAATGCAAATTAGTTCAACCATTGTGGAAAGCAGTATGGCAGTTCCTCAAAAAACTCAAAATAGAAATACCATTCGACCCAGGAATCCCACTCCTAGGAATTTACCCTGAGAATGCAGCAGCCCAGTTTCAAAAAGACAGATGCACCCCTATGTTTATCGCAGCACTATTTACAATAGCCAAGAAATGGAAGCAACCTAAGTGTCCATCAGTAGATGAATGGATAAAGAAGAGGTGGTACATATACACAATGGAATATTATTCAGCCATAAGAAGAAAACAAATCCTACCATTTGCAACAACATGGATGGAGCTGGAGGGTATTATGCTCAGTGAAATAAGCCAAGCTGAAAAAGACAAGTATCAAATGATCTCACTCATATGTGGAGTATAAGAACAAAGAAAAAAACTGAAGGAACAACACAGCAGCAGACTCACAGAACCCAAGAACAGACTAACAGTTACCAAAGGGAAAGGAACTGAGGAGGATGGGTGGTAAGGGAGGGATAAGGGGGAAAAAGGGACATTACGATTAGCAGATATAATGTTGGGGGGGCACGGGGAGGACTGTACAACTCAGAGAAGGCAAGTAGTGATTCTATAGCATCTCATTACGCTGATGGACAGTGACTGTAATGGGGTTGGTGGGGGGGACCTGATGAAGTGGTAGTTTAATAATCATAATATTGCACATGTAATTGTAGATTAATGATACCAAAATAAATTATAAAAGAAAAAAGGAAAAAGTGCATATTTCATAATGTGTGAAAGTTCTATGAAATTCACATTTCAGTGTCCATAAATTAAATTTTCCTTGGAACACAGCCACATTCATTTATTTATGTAGCATCTATGGTTGCTGTATGACAGCAGGGTCATGAAGTTGGGACATAAAGTGGTTGTGACATTTATGGTCTATAATGCCTAAAATACTTACCATCTGACTATAATAGGTTGAACGATGGACCCCCAAAACGTATACCCATGCCTTGATATCTGGACGCTGTGCATGTTACCTTATTTGGAAAGAATTTTTTGCAGATAAAATTAAGGATCTTGAGAACAGATGGTCCTGGATTATTGGGGTGGGCCCCAAATTCAGTGAGAAGAATTTATGTAGATAGAAGAGAGGACACAAACAGAGAAGGCCACGCGACTATAGAGGAAGAGATTGAAATGGTGCATCCATGAGCCAAGGAACACGTGGAGCCCCCAGAAGCTAGAAGAGACACGTAAAAGCTCTTATCTAGAGCCTTTGGAGAAATGTGCCCCTGCTAAAGCTTCAATTTGGGACTTCTGACCTCTAGGACTCAGAAAATTGTGTTCTCTTGTTTTAAGCCACTCAGTTTGTGGTAACTTGTTACAAAGCCCTAGGAAATTAATACACTGACCTTTTTCAGAAAGTCTGCCAACCCGTTCTCATTTGTATTTCTGCATTGTATTATGTTGGCTTATTCAAGTTCAGAGTTCTTAAAAAGGAGGCACAGAGGTAGTAGAATGTGAGGACACATTGCATTTCTATGAATTTAAGATGAGTGAGAAAACGAGAAAGCCTGCACGTTGTCCACACGGTGAAGCTGACACCCCTCTCGTTGCCGCGATGGGAGCAGAAGTGGGGCTGGGTGCACCACCCATCTTTCCATAGGACTCATCTCTGCAGTGCGTCCCAGCCCCTGCACTGCATAAATGGTGGTTGCAAGCAGTGTCTGGAAGCGGTCATCTCCTCAGGTTTTATTCTGGTTTGCGGTTGTGGTAGGATGGAGGAGGGGGAGTGATAAGGAGGGGAAGGATATTACCTTGGAGCAAGCTGGTAACTGAGACTTGGAGGAAGGCCAGACCCCATTCCAGCCAGCACACAGAAATCACATTTCTTCCCATTTTCCTTTGCACCACCTGCCCACTGTAGTCCTCCCACCTGCACATGGAAGCCAGGGCCACCTAGTGATTTGGCTAGCTGTCCACACTTCTCTTCCCAACACTTCTAAAAGGGAGAACTCAGGTCCCACAAATACACCTTTCAGAGACAGGGTAAGGGCCTACAAAGACCAGGATTTGACTTGGTGGGATCAAAGCAGGTACTAGGAAGATGTGAAAAGAAGGATTGCACCCACCTGGTTCCCCACCACCCCACCATTTATTTACAATGTGCCAAACAAGGGCAGATAATTTGCCCTGGCAGCCTCCAAACAGTCCAGTGCCAGGACCATGACAAGCGGCATAAGTAGGAACCCGCCCCCACCCCAGGTCAAAAACCAGGCATGGTCCTCACACTTAAGTGGAACTATCCAAAAACAGAAATCACAAATGTATTTATTTTATTCTGGAACAGGTATGTCGTAAACAATTTAAATATTTCATTCTGTTCTTTAAGTTCTGGCTGCTAGCCATTATTAGGAAGATGTGGGGAGAGACCTGAATAAAAATCTTCTCTTTACTGAGAAAGAATTCTTAACAGTGAAGCAATTTATAGTATTTCTACCTACAAACAGGGAGCCAAGAGCCTTCTGAGTCCCAGTCCCCATGCTAATGAGCTTCAGTTCAGAGCTTGTTTTTCAAAGACTTGATATGCATATGTGCATTTGTGCAATTCTCTTTCTAACTTCATGGTGTAGGTCTAAACCTTAGTTTATGTATGAGAAAAAGGAGACTAGCTATGTTTAAAATTTGTCTAAGGTCATACAAATAGTTAAAGACAGAGACTACAAGGCTGTAACTATGACCCTAGTCCATTCTCCAACACTTCTCACTACTTTGGGATCTAATTCACTTCAGGTTAATGTCTATGAGATCTTCAGATGGGCAAAGGCCTGGGAATTTATGGAAAAAGCATTATTCCAGGTAAATAATCAGTATAATTTCTATTAGGCCCAGTAGGCATGGACAGAAATCCAAGGCTTACTAACTCTCCCTTGCTCTCTGCCTTTTTCCTTAGCAGAACATGCATATTGTGTATTCCCAGGGTCTGATTTAGTAAAAGGGATTACTATAAGAGGCAGCAACAGAAAAGCTATTTGCTAAGATAAAATACATATTAATTTGATAAATAGCAAAAATAGAAATAGTCCTAACAGGGGAGCTCTATCCCAGGCCTCAAGCAAAATTTTAACCTTGGAATCTGTTGGCTTTTAACAGCAGGGTTAAAAGTTGTTTTTGTCAGCCTTGGGTGATGGCTATATATTTTCATCAATTAATTTTTGTTGAAATGCCTGCTGAGTATATGGTGTAGCACAGGGAGACAGCTGTTAGCAACATAATTTAATTTGGCAGCTGGGTCCTGAAAGCTGAGTATTCCTCAAATTAACATGCCCAGGGAAATGGAGGAAGCAGAATTGAAAAGAGGAAACTGGCCAGTGAGGTGCCTGCTCTGTGGCTAATAGTGAGAATTGTCTCTGCTCTGAACTTGGATGGTCCCGTGTCCCAGCCCTGGCTCTGCCTCCCACCAGTTGTGTGGCTTCCAGCAAGTTATCTCAATCCCTGAGCACCAACTTCCTCATTTGTAAAACAGAGATAGTAATTGCACCAACTTCTAAGGGTGTTGCACTAAGTACTTTAGATGTGTTATCGCCTCATTTCATTCTTATAACAACCATGAAAAGATAAAGCAACTTTTTATTGGTACTTTTTTTTTGGAGAGATAAGTAAAATAGCTAATTTGGTAGGAAAAGGCAAGGAATAGGAGACCTGATTTCTAGTCCAACTACTAACTAATTCTAGATCTGTAAGGGTTCAGAAAGCAGATCCCAAACAACATGTCTTCCCCATTTAACATTATTTAAAGTATTAAGTACTCGGGCCAACTGAAGCACAAATCAAAGTAAATAATTAAAATGGGGGAGGCATGTCATAAAAGGTCAGTGGGTGTGTACTGAATCTGCTTAAATCTAAATAACTGTTAAATGTAATATTATCTTTTAGTTAAAAAAATCTATTAAATTGTGATTTTTCTTACTCCAATTTACTGTGAAATAACTAAGAGGAAACAGAAAGAAACTTGTTTCTATAAAACTGGCAACTCTGAGTATTCTTCAATGATATGCCAGGAAATAGAAAGAATTTCTATTAGCCAAAGTTCTGAGGAAGCTTACAGTCAAGAGAAAGGAAAAGGGTGATAGGGCATTTGATAAAACTATGTCTGCTATAGAAACTTTCCTTCAAAAGATGGAGTCTTCCCACCAGAGAAAGGAAGCCAGCCAAGATCTCATTATTGCCTTTCATGAAGAGATAAACAGGCAAAGGGACTACATGTCCCTAGTCTAAAATGTCTCCTCCTGGCAATATATTCACACTAAATAAAAGACCTCAAAATAGCAAAAAAAAAATGAGCTAGAAAGTATGAATATCAAACAACACTTGATCTTAAGATCTGAAATGACAATTCTGTCAGCAGTTATATGCAAGTGCAGGAGAACCGAGTAAAAAAACAAAACAAAATATATAGGGCTTTTACAGTAAAACTTAATCTGAGAAGACCTCTCTATATTACAGAATGAGTGAAAGAAAAAAATATTGAACTTAGTCCCAATGAATTATGGGTGTGTATTATAAAAGGAGGAGAATGCAATGCTCTAGTAAAAGACCACAATTATGAAAAAAATTTACTACAGGTTCCAGAAATAAATTTGATACTAAGTTGCTTTGGGCTTTAAAAACTATTCAGAGTAACATGGACTCTATGAAACAGAAGAAGGATGAAAGCAAAGGAATAAAAACTAGAATAAAAAGCATCTAGCTAGAAAAAAGGCAGGAGTGAACAAAGAGTTGATTGAGATGAGAAACCATTTTAAAGGCATTGAAAATGCAGCTACAGAATTAAATCCAACGTTAGAATAAGTAAATTTCAGAAAAGCAAATAAGCAATGAGTGAACTGGCTTTAGAAATTATTCTGGAATGAAAGGAAAAGGACAATATAAATGTAATGAGGAAATTGGGATTTTTTAATAGAAGAAATAAACAATTTGAACAGAAACAATGGTTTAAGACATAATAGAAGAAAATGTTCGTGAGTTATGTAAAGATCTGGGGTTGCTTAGAGAAAGCAAAATCAATATATGTGGGAGAAGGGATACATATCTAAAAATACTCTGACCTGTGTTTTTTTTCTTATTTCAAGAGTAAAGGAAGAATTCTACCAGCCATCCAAGAAGATAAACAGTTTGCCTATAGGGAAAACTTATAATTCTTTCCTACTATAATGCCAGAAAATGAAAGAGTCATACCTATAAAATTATGGGAGGAGAAATCTTAGAGTCTGAGAATTATCCACCTAAGTTGTTATTCATGGGTTAAAGCAATTGAAATAACTTAATACCAAACACATCATTCCTGAACCAACAAACCCCAAAACACTACCCGGAGACATTATTACACGGAAGAGAAACAGCTTAGCTCAGAATAGTACAAGAAAAGGAAAGCTGTTAACTAAAAAGGGTATCATCAACATTACAACCATTTAAATGGGAAATTAAGGCTTAATAATAGCTATAATAATAAGATTTAATTCCAAAGTTAAAAATAGCTCCTTAAGGAGAAAATATACAACATAAAATACGGTATAAAAACATGAAGTTAAAATTCCATATATAGCTTTCAGCTATTGGAAGGCTGGGGAGACCCCAGCCAGGCTGAGGACATCAGACCTCACTGTCCTCCTAGCCTGTCCAACTCGTACCGATCCCCTCAATAAAATGATTTGACCCCAGAAAAAAAATTCCATATATAATAAAAAAACCTGAGAGAGTGGGAGAAAGGAAAGGGGACTTTAAAATGCATTCTAAAATGTAAATCTTTCATAGAGGTAGCCAATAAATAAGTTTTATTCTAGGCATTGGTATTGATAAGGATAGTTTCAAGTAATTTTTAAAATATAAAATTAACCACTAGAAAATAACAAAAAAGCACATAATTTTCAAATCACCAGAGGAAGCAAAGACAAACAAAGATAGTTCATTTAGTAAAGGGAGTTCAAAAAAGGGAGAGTAAAGGGACAACAATAATGAAAAAATCATATGAAACAGAAGCAGAAACAGATCAGGCATATTCGTTGTGACAAGAAATGTTAATGGATAAAACACCTTTACTAAAAGAAAATGACCCTAAAAGATCAGCAGCATGTAAATAACTATGTAGACTTCCTAAAACACTATTTCCTAGGAAAAGTTGCAAATAAAAAGATGGACACCTTGTGTACAAATTCAGCTTATGGAACCGAATTGTATCACCTCATTAGTTGTAGAGAAAAACATTAACAGTGTTAAAACGAGAGCAAGAGGGCGAATCAGGTAATAACCAATCCCGAGTGAATATTGGATAAATTTGTCAAAACTGAAGCAGAGAGAAGTCAACTAAGCCTACCTGAAAAAAGAAAAAAGAAATGTTGGAAATATCATTAATATCACTCAGAAGCATATTGGAAATATATTTGCAGAACATGAGCCAAAGAATGTTCTCAAAGTGGAACTTAGAATAAAATGCTATTCCTTCGTAATACCTACAAATTCAGAAGAGAGCTATGTAATAAAAAGTTTACATAATCAGATATACAAATGTCAAAGGTATCTCAAACTATTGTAAGTTTTTGTGACCTTGCATAAATATTTCTTTAAGGAACATGAATTAAAAAAAAATATTGTAGAGGTACACAGTGTAGCCTTGACTAATTCAAGTCAATGGACAGTGGTTCTGGAACTCCAAATACTACCCGAAGAAAATGCCTTCATATGAAAGTCTACAATATTTAGTTATCTTATTTTAGGAAAGAAAAATTGGGGACTAGAACAACAGAACATGCTAATGGAAATTGAGAAGCTTCAGCAAGAAGCGAAAAATATATCAAAGGCAATAGGTTTATTTGAGCTCTGTTTTATCTCAGAAATATTTAATTACATTTCATCACTTTCCTGGTTGGGGATATAGTCCCCTGCAATTGAATGTCAATATTATTGATTATAATTTTAGTATTTTTTATGCACTATTTATGTCTGGGTGACACTGAAGATGCTATTTAAAAGATATTTTTGTGCATTAATTTTATGTTACTGTTTCCTTTGAAGATGGATGACTCAGAGAAATTTTGTTGATATTTCAAGGCTGTTAAAACTCCATGCTAAGATTCCATTTACAGTCTGCTAAATACTGAGTATGAAGCAAACCAGGCATTTTTACTGTGACCGGAAATGGTAATGGATTAAGCACTTATACTAAAAGAAAATGACCCTAAAAGATCAGCAGCATATAAATAATTATAAGACTTCCTAAAACACTATTACCTAGGAAAAGTTGCAAATAAAAAGATGAACACCTTGTGTATAAATTCAGCTTGTGGAACTGGGCCATACAGTCTCATCAGCTGCAGAGAAAAACATAGTTTTTACCACTCGTGGAAGATGTTATTAGTGCACTTCCATATTTAGTTATTTTTTCTGTCCTGGTCCTTCGAGAGATTACAATTCCCAGTCTCTGCAAATAGGCAACATTGTGTGACTAAGTTTAGCCAACAAAATGTGAATGGAAGCGATGTGTGTCATTTCCAGGCGAAGACAGTTAAGAGCTGACATGTTATCTTAATTTTCCCTCTTATTCTTGGAATCCTAGGAAGGCGTGTGTTAAAGTGACAGTGTCATAGAGATTTTATTCCTGAGTCATCATATGGAGGAGAGCCTTTGCTGACACACTGGACTTTGGGAGAGTAAGCAGTGAACTCTTGTACTAAACTACTGAGAATTCAGGGTTTGTCTACTGCAGCTGCTCTTGATTACTGGCCCTAACTTAGGCTTTTTCGTGCTTCCTTTGGTTCAAGTATCTTAGGATATATGAACATTTGCTTGGGATGAAAATGTGAATCAGTACACAGCAGTTAAAATATACAAACTCTAAAATAAAGGCAGTTATATAAGCCCTAATAAGTAATTTAGTATTTCATATACATTTGTTCTGTTAAATGCAATTCTACATTGATTGCTTGGTAGGGCAAAGGCAAATATTTCCAGGCTTATTATTATTATTATTATTTTAAAATTAAATTTTTAGCAATTAAGCAGGAAAAAAGTTGAGATAAGCACACTGAACTCTGAACTTCCTAATGACTTATTTTCAGAATGTTGGTGTACAGGTATGTTAAAATATGACATTCAACTTTGTTTTCACTCAAGTCATTTTATGATTTATTTTAAAGAAGATTTATTCAATATACAAATGTAGATGTCTTAATAGTAAGGGGGGGAGAGGGAGAAAAATAGGGGGAGAGATCGATTCTTATCTTGGTATTACATTATTACTCTTCATGACTTCATTCTATTCAGTGAAATTTAAAGTGAATCATTTAAATTTCTCCATGCATGTTAATCATTTTATATTTTGTTCAAAGTGAGTGTTCTTCCGTTTCTTTGGATTATTTGATGAAGTGATACAAACTTTGTCACTCTGGTCTTTAAATAAAAACACACGCTCTTAAAAAATAAACAAGGGATGTACAAAGATAAATCAGGCAAATACAAACTAAAAAAAAGCAGGAGTGGCCATATGTATACATTGTACAAAATAAAAATAATAGAAAAAATAATTATGACTAAATGAAATTATTTTGTAAGGATTAAAGATATTATCTAAAAATAGATGTAACAATCATGAAAATTGAATGCCACAAGAGAAAAAGATAATTTTCTGGAAAAATACAAATGACCAAAACCAATTGAAGCATATGCTGGTGATCTAAAAAGAACAGTCTTGGAAGAAAAATAAAATATTATTTGTGGAAGGACTTTGGGCCCAGTCAGCTTACTAGGTAAACTTTCAAAAAAGAGATTATATGATTCCTATGATGTATGAATACAAAGAAGAAGAGGTAAAGCATCCAAATTCATTTCATGAAGCACAACCTTAATGAGTCATCAGCCTGACCTCATGAGTCTTCCCTCAACTCAAAAAAGCTAAGTAAAATATTTTCAATACAAATTCACAAATACAGTGGCAAGTAACACATCATAGTCTAAGCAGAACTATCCATGACTACAGTTAATCTGGTTCCTAGGGTTGCAAGAAGGCATCCGTTAAGCTTCTGATCCACCATACTCATTCCCATTGGTCCAGCTCAACCCTTGACTTGGACTCTGCAGAAACTCTTGCCAATGCTTAGTCCCTCAACACTTTATGAAACTAATTTGTGGGTAGAGTAAAGCCAAAGCATGAGGTTGGGTCCATGGCAACCTGATACTGAACTAGCACCAATCTTGCTCAGGGACTTCACGGCTCTTCCTGTTTCGGTAGGTGTGTTGAGCTGGAGGGGTGGCTGCACTGGACCCAGCACCTGTGAATGGATGACTGCAGGAGCATCAATGTTAGCCTTACTATCCTCTCAAAGGGGCTTGTCAGAAGATAGACCAGGGTTCAGATTCCCTAGATTCCCACAAGGAAAACCACTAAGATGAAATGTCTCAGCATAAACTGGCCACAACTGCCAGGCCTGACACTTCCATGTAGAAGATCATAAAGAGTAAGAGGGAGAAGGATCTGTCTGCCCACTAAATGCTTACAGGACAGTCAAGGGATGACGCTCACATGAGGATGGCGTCCACGCTCTGTGCGTCAGAATGTCAGGCTGCTCGAGTAGCCTGGGAAGAGCCTTTGATTTCTCTGCCCCTATGCAGCGAGTTCTTGAGACACAGGCATGCCCAAGTTAACTGTGCTGCTCACCATTGAAATTCCTTTAGCTCCAGGTCTCCATCCTTTAGTCCTCTGTTTCTGATATGACAAATGACCATCAGTGGAGGCAGGAAGACAGCCCACATTCAGCCAGAACCTCCTCCCCTGCTCATACTTCCTTGTCCCTCTGTGATACAGTGACCTCTCCCATTGAGCTCCTTCCTTCCACAATGACTTTTTTGTTTATTAAGGTATTATTGATATACACTCTTATGAAGTTTTCACATGAAAAAACAATGCAGTTACTACATTTACCCATATTATCAAGTCCCCACTCATACCCCACTGCAGTCACTGTGCTTCAGTATAGTAAGATGACACAGATTCACTGTTTGCCTTCTCTGTCCTACACTGTTTTCCCCGTGACCCCCCACACCATGTGTACTAAACATAATACCCCACAATCCCCTTCTCCCTCCCTCCCCACCCACCCTCACACACCTCTCCCCTTTGGTAACCATTAGTTCCTTCTTGGAGTCTCTGAGTCTGCTACTATTTTGTTCCTTCCGTTTTGCTTCCTTGTTATACTCCACAAATGAGGGAAATCATTTGGCATTTGTCTTTGTCCACCTGGCTTATTTCACCGAGCATAATATCCTCCAGCTCCATCCATGTTGTTGCAAATGGCAGGATTTGTTTCCTTCTTATGGCTGAATAATATTCCATTATGTATATGTACGACCTCTTCTTTATCCATTCATCTGCTGATGAACACTTAGGTTGCTTCCATATCTTGGCTATTGTAAAAAGTGGTGCAATAAACATAGGGGTGCATATGTCTTTTTGAATCTGAGTTGTATCATTTGGGTAAATTCCAAGGGGTGGGATTCCCAGGTCAAATGGTATTTCTATTTTTAGTTTTTTGAGGAACCTCCATAGTGCTTTCCACAATGGTTGAACTAGCTTACTTTCCCACCAGCAGTGTAGGAGGGTTCCCCTTTCTCCACATCCTCATGAGCATTTATTGTTCTTAGTCTTTAGGACGGTGGCCATCCTTACTGGTGTGAGGTGATATCTCATTGTGGTTTTAATTTGCATTTCCTTGATGATTAGTGATGTGGAGCATCTTTTCATGTGTCTGTTGGCCATCTGAATTTCTTCTTTGGAGAACTGTCTCTTCATATCCTCTGCCCATTTTTTAATCAGGTTATTTGCTTTTTGGGTGTAGAGGTGTGTAAATTCTTTACATATTTTGGAGGTTAACCCCTTGTCAGACATGTAATTTACAAATATATTCTCCCATACTGTAGGATGCCTTTTCATTCTATTGATGGTGTCCTTTGCTGTACAGAAACTTTTTAGTTTGATGTAATCCCATGAATTCATTTTTGCTTTTGTTTCCTTTGCTCGAGGAGATGCATTTAGGAAGAAGTTGCTCATGCTTATATTCAGGAGATTTTTCCCTATGTTGTTTTCTAAGAGTTTTATGGTTTCATGACTTACATTCAGGTCCTTGATCCATTTCAGGTTTACTTTTGTGTATGGGGTTAAACAGTAATCCAGTTTCATTCTCTTACATGTAGGTGTCCAGTTTTGCCAACACCAGCTGTTGAAGAGGCTGTCATTTCCCCATTGTATGTCCATGGCTCCTTTATCATATATTAATTGACCATATATGGTTGGGTCTATATCAGGGCTCTCTAGTCTGTTCCACTGGTCTATGGGTCTGTTCTTGTGCCAGTACCAAATTGTCTTGAGTACTGTGGCTTTGTAGTAGAGCTTGAAGTTGGGGAGCATAATCCTCCCAGCTTTTTCTTCCTTCTCAGGATTGCTTTGGCTATTTGGGGTCTTTTGTGGTTCCATATGAATTTTATAATGATTTTCTCTAGTTCTTTGAAAAACACTGTTGGTATTTTGATAGGAATTGCATTGAATCTGCAGATTGCTTTAGGCAGGATAACCATTTTGACAATATTAATTCTTCCTATCCATGAGCACGGGATGTGTTTTCATTTATTGGTATCTTCTTCATTTTCTCTCATGAGTGTCTTGTAGTTCTCGGAGTATAGGTCTTTCACTTCTTTAGTTAGGTTTAGTCCTAGGTATTTTATTCTTTTTGATGCAACTTTGAATGGAATTGTTTTCCTGATTTCTCTCTTTGCTAGGTCATTGTTAGTGTATAGTAATTCCATATATTTCTGCGCATTAATTTTGTATCCTGCAACTTTGCTGAATTCAGATGTTAGATCTAGTATTTTTGGACTGGATTCTTTAGGGTTTTTTATGTACAATATTATGTCACCTGCAAACAGAGACAGCTTAACTTCTTCCCTGCCAATCTGGATGCCTTTTATTTCTTTCTGTTGTCTGATTGCCCTGGCTAGGACCTCCAGTACTATGTTGAATAGAAGTGGGGAGAGTGGACATCCTTGTCTTGTTCCTGAACTTAAAGGAAAAGCTTTCAGCTTCTTGCTGCTAAGTATAATGTTGGCTGTGGGTTTGTCATATATGGTCTTTATTATGTTGAGGTACTTGCCCTCTATACCCATTTTGTTGAGAGTTTTTATCATGAATGGAGGTTGAATTTTGTGAAATGCTTTTTCAGCATCTATGGAGATGATCATGTGGTTTTTGTCCTTCTTTTTGTTGATGTGGTGGATGATATTAATGGAATTTTGAATGTTGAACCATCCTTGCATCCCTGGAATAAATCCTACTTGATCAGATGGATGATCCTTTTGATGTATTTTTGAATTCGGTTTGCTAATATTTTGTTGAGTATTTTTGCGTCCATGTTCATCAGAGATAGTGGTCTGTAGTTTTCTTTTTTAGTGGTGTCTTTACCCGGTTTTGGTATTAGAGTGATGTTGGCCTAATAGAATGAGTTTTGAAGTATTCCCTCTTCTTCTACTCTTTGGAAAACTTTAAGGAGGATGGGTATTAGGTCTTCACTAAGTGTTTGATAAAATTCAGCGGTGAAGCCATCTGGTCCAGAGGTTTTGTTCTTAGGTAGGTTTTTGATTACCAGTTCAATTTAGTTGCTGGTAATTGGTGTGTTGAGATTTTCTGTTTCTTTCTGGGTCGGCCTTGGAAGGTTGTATTTTTCTAGAAAGTTGTCCATTTCTTCTAGGTTATCCAATTTGTTAGCCTATAATTTTTCATAGTATTCTCTAATAGTTCTTTGTATTTTGTGCTGTCCATAGTGATTTTTCCTTTCTCATTTTTGATTATTTTTATGTGAGTAAACTCTCTTTTTATCTTGATAAGTCTGGCTAGGGGTGTATCTATTTTGTTTATTTTCTCGAAGAACCAGCTCTTGCTTTCGTTGATCCTTCCTATTGTTTTATTCTTCTCTATTTTATATATTTATGCTCTAATCTTTATTATGTCCCTCCTTCTACTGACTTTGGGTCTCACTTGTTCTTCTTTTTCTAGTTTCGTTAATTGTGAGTTTAGACTGAATGTTCTTCTTTCCTGAGGTAGGCCTGTATTGCAATAAACTTTCCTCTTAGCACAGCCTTCACTGCGTCCCACAGATTTTGTGGTGTTGAATTATTGTTGTCATTTGTCTCCATATATTGCTTGATCTCTGTTTTATTTGGTCATTGATCCATTGATTATTTAGGAGCATGTTATTAAGCCTCCATGTGTTTGTGGGATTTTTCATTTTCTTTGTGTAATTCATTTCTAGTTTCATTCCTCTGTGGGCTGAGAAGCTGGTTAGTACAATTTCAATCTTTTTTAATTTACCGAGGCTCTTTTTGTGGCCTAGTAGTATATGATCTATTCTTGAAAATGTTACATGTGCACTTGAGAAGAATGTGTATTCTGCTGTTTTTGGGTGTAGAGTTCTGTAGATGTCTGTTAGGTCCATCTGTTCTATTGTGTTGTCCAGTGCCTCTGTCTCCTTACTTATTTTCTGTCTGGTTGATCTGTCCTTCAGAGTGAGTAGTGTGTTGAAGTTTCCCAAAATGAATGCATTGCATTCTATTTCCCCCTTTAATTCTGTTAGTATTTGTTTCACATATGTAGGAGCTCCTGTGTTGGGTGCATAGATATTTATAATGGTTATATCTTCTTGTTGGATTGACCCTTTTATCATTACGTAATGTCATTCTTTATCTCTTGTGACTTTCTTTGTTTTGAAGTCTATTTTATCTGATACAAGTACTGCAACTCCTGCTTTTTTCTCCCTATTAGTTGCATGAAATGTCTTTCTCCATCCCTTCACTTTTAGTCTGTGTATGTCTTTGGGTTTGAAGTGAGTCTCTTCTAGGCAGCATACAGATGGGTCTTGTTTTTTTATCCATTCAGTGACTCTATGTCTTTTGACTGGTACATTCAGTCCATTTACATTTAGGGTGATTATGGATAGGTATGTACTTATTGGCATTGCTGGCTTCAGATTTGTGGTTACCAAAGGTTCAAGGTTAACTTCCTTACTATCTAAGAGTCTAACTTAACTCACTTAATATGCTATTACAAACACAATCTAAAGGTTCTTTTTTTTTCCTTCTCCTTTTTCTTCCTCCTCCTTTCTTTATATATTAGGTATCATATTCTGTACTGTTTGTCTATCCCTTGATTGACTTTGGGGATAGGTAATTTAATTTTGCATGTGCTTAGTAATTAGCTGTTCTACTTTCTTTACTGTGGTTTTATTACCTCTGGTGACAGCTATTAAACCTTAGGAATACTTCCATCTATAGCAGTCCCTCCAAATACAGTGTAGAGATGGTTTGTGTGAGGTAAATTCTCTCAGCTTTTGCTTATCTGGGAATTGTTTAATCCCTCCTTCCAATTTAAATGATAATCTTGCCGGATAAAGTAATCTTGGTTCAAGGCCCTTCTGCTTCATTGCATTAAATACATCATACCACTCCCTACTGGCCTGTAAGGTTCCTGCTGAGAAGCCTGATGATAGCGTGATGGGCTTTCCTTTGTATGTGATCTTAGTTCTTTCTCTGGATGCTTTTAATAGTCTGTCCTTATCCTTGATGTTTGCCATTTTAATTACCATATGTTCTGTTGTTGTCTTCCTTGGGTCCCTTGCTTTGGGAGATCTGTGCACCTCTATTGCCTGAGAGACTATCTCCTTCCCCAGATTGGGGAAGTTTTCAGCAATCACCTCCTCAAAGACACTTTCTATCCCTTTTTCTCTCTCTTCTTCTTCTGGTACCCCTATAATGCGAATATTGTTCCACTTGGATTGGTCACACAGTTCTCTCAATATTCTTTCATTCTTAGAGATCCTTTTTACTCTCAGTGCCTCAGCTTCTTTGTATTCCTCTTCTCTAGTTTCTATTTCATTTATCATCTCCTCCACTGTATCCAGTCTGCTTTTAATACTGTCCACTGTGCTCTTCAATGATTGGATCTCCGACCTTAGTTCATTCCTGAGTTCTTGAATATCTTTCCGTACCTCCATGAGCATGTTAATGATTTTTATTTTGAACTCCCCTTCAGGGAGAGTCATGAGGTCAATATTATCTAAATCTTTCTCAGGAGTTGTATTCATAATTTTACTCTGGATCAGGTTCCTTTGGCGTTTCATATTTGTGTATGGAGCCCTCTAGTGCCCAGAAGCTCTACTCTCTGGAGCTGCTCAGCCCCTGAAGCAATGTTGGGGATTGCAGGGGAGTGGTATTGGTGCCTCGGGGGAGGAAAGAGCTGTTTCCTGCTTCCTTGTTGCTATGCATGTCTCTACTGCCTGAAGCAGTGGGCCAAGCAAACAGGTATAAGCCTCTGTGCTTTGCGGTTTTAGATGCTGTAGACAGATCTTCCCTCTGGCTGGCCTAATGCCAGGGTGGGGTTTCCCAGTTTGCAAGCCCGGTGGGGTTGGCCAGGAGAAAGGTGCAGTAGTCTGCCTGTCACAGAAGGGGTTCTTGGAGCTGTGTAGGCAGCCAGGGAGCTGGCACACCTGAAGATCCGAAAACTCCCAATCTGCTGGGCAGAGTACACCCGGACAATTTTGTCTACCTGTCATTTCTCCTGAGCAGTAAGCTCTGTGTAGTCCTTGTCCCCTTAGCAGGCCTCTTGCTAAGGGCTTCCTTGTTAGGAAGTCTCTCAGACTGCCTGCCTTTGTTTTGTCCCAGAGCAGCTGGATATGGATCCCTGCCCTCCACAAGCAGCTGGAATCTCAGTCTCTCCAGGAATTCTGCCTGTCTTAGCTTTCCAACCCCCTAATTACTAGAGTATCATGCAAGCACCATGAAATGTAGGTTTGTGCTCCCAGAGCAGATCTCCGGGGTTAGGTATTCGGCAGTCCCAGATTTCCACTCACTCCCTCCTCTGTTCCTCTTCCTCCTGTGGGTGAGCTGGGGTGGAGGAAGGGCTTGGATCCCACAGGACCACAGCTTTAGTACGTTACTCTTTTCTGTGAGGGCTGCTCTTGTCTCCAGGTGTATGCAGTTTGTTGCAGTCCTCTTTCCTGTTGCTCTTTCAAGAGTAGTTGTATTAGTTATATTTTCATATTATATATGGTTTTAGGAGGAAGCCTCTGTCTCACCTCTCATGCCACCATCTTTAATCCTGTTCTGCCAACAATGACTTTTTAACAAGAAGAAAAACTCCATAGTTTAATGAACCAATAACATCTATTAAGGAGCACACGAATATCCTTTTCATCTTTATCCCTTAATTAAAAAGTCATCCAAATTAACATGCCCTATAGGGATACTTTTTGCCATCACTATGAATAAAGAAGAATGAGACTCTGGGACAAGCCAAAACACAGAATCACATAGGCACACTGCACTGTTAAAACAAGAATGACTTAATGTTATGACATTCATTAATAATAAAATGTCACTTCATTAGGTGATAAGACAAAAACGTGGCCATCTGGATTAAGATCAGAAATGGATTCAATAAAATTCAACATCCACTCTTGATGCAGTCTTAGAACTAGGACAGATCCTTCCTTTACAAGAGAAAAAGCATCACAAATCAAAAAGCAACATAGAACATATAGAATGATGAAGTGATAAAAGACTTCCCATTCTGTTAGGATGCCCACTATTACTACTATGGTCTAATATTATAGGTTCCTTAAGCAATTCAATACAGTAACATGATTATCTAACTTGAAGATTCAAGAGTATCGTAATGGACACTTACATGGCTGCTGGCTGAGCAGTCGGCACCCTCTTCCCCCTGCACCTCCCCTATGTGCTGTCACTGGCCTTTGGCATCTGAGTCATAACTGACTCTTCTAGAGGTAGAACTGCCTTCTATCTGACCAACAGACTCTTCCCAAAGCATTTTGGAAGAGAGACAGCAAGAATGAGGGAATGGGAACACAGCGGCAAGCGGGCTAGAGATTGTGTGTGGCTAGAGCTGAAAATTGTAAACTTTGGATGCTATCAGGAGATATATCCTCTTTTATTGGGGTTAAATAGTCTATCTGAGGTAGATTATTTGATAGGAGACAGACTGAAGGATGGAGCTGACATACAGAGGTCCAGAACCAAGAGACAAGAAAGCCCAGTTCCAGTTCATTCTGAGGCTCAGCTGTGGCCCTGCCTTTGGATTATGTGAGATACATTAATGTTCTTATAAAAAAATATGCTTTGTGCTTGTGGTAGTTTGAGTTGAGCTAATGCGGGGAGGTAGCTAGTTACAAAATAGTTACGAAATAATAGGTTTTCATATACTTACAATGCTAATAAATAAGAATATATATGATAATAAAAATATTTTTCTGAAAAGGCAACAAAAAAGATAAATTATAGGAACAGTTAGTTAAAATGTGTAGGATGCTTGTGTGATAAATACATTGAATGCTTATCAGAGGTAAAATAGAAAACAAAAATGGAAGGCTTATATTGGTGAGGGAATCAGTTATCTCTCAATCATTTTATACTTTAATGCAATTCCAACAGAAGTTACAACAAGATTTTTTTTGGACCATGACTTTGTAATTTTAAAGTTTATTTAGGAGAATAAATTGGCAAAAAAGGTCCAGCAAGTCAGAAACAGAGAGAAGCATGGCATATATAAGGTGGTTGGTGATGGAAGGCATTTTCTGCCTAATCAGATATTAAAATTAAGTTTTAATAATTAAAACAGTATTATATCAGTATAAGGATACAAATATATATCAAATAACTTTTAATAAAGTGCCTAGCAATACAAGAATTTAGTATAAAATACCCATTGACATCATAAATTTATGAAAAAAGAAATCTTTCTGGCACAATTAGTAAGCTCTCTGGAAAAAGATATTCTCCTACTCCATACAAAAACTAGAAAGAAATACAGATAAATACCTAATCTTGGGGTGACAGAGAACTTTCTAAACTTAAAGCTAGTAGTGAAAAAAAATGCTTAATTGTTTGTGCAAAACTTCTGAATGTCAAAAGAATCTTAGGAAAATTTTGGAAGTAAATGACAAACTTGAAATATACTTGTACCTTATATTAAAGAGTTAATATCACTAATAGAGAGAGAACCCTTAGAATCCAATTTAAGAAATAAACAAATAAACCCCAATATAATAATGGGCAAAATAATTAAACCAGTTTCAAAACATAAGACATACAAATAGCCAACAGAAACATGAAAAACATGGGTAGGCTTATTAGTAAGCAAAGAAATACAATTGGTACAGTAATGTAGTGCCATTTTTCACCCATCGGTTTGTCAAATATTAAGTAATACAAAGTCCCCAGTTGTCAAGATGCAAAATCAGCTTTTTTCTTAGACTAATGGAGAAAGAAGTATTTAGACCTTTCAGAAAGTAAATTCAACAACATGTCAAGAGTTTTGGCATTTAATAAAATAACCTTTGACTTGGAATTCCAATTTTAGAATTTGCCCTGTGGAAATACGCAGTTTGCACAGACTTACATAGAAGAGTATTTGTTATTTACTATTTTTTAAAATCTTGAAGCAGATGTCGCACAAAGAAGAATTGGTTAAATGAACTATGGCCATAAAGAGTGTGGTAGGCACAATAATACTCCTCTTATGCACAAGTCCTAATCCCAGGAGCCTGTGGATTCATTACCTTACACGGTAAAGGGACTTTACAGATGTGATTAAATGAAAGACCTTAAAATGCGAAGATTATTCTGGATTATCAGGTGGGCCCATTTAATCACACAGGTCCTTAAAAGCAAAGAATCTTTTTCTGCTGTGGTCCCAGGGAGGCCTGATGATAGAAGAATAATTAGAGATTCAGTGTTACTGGCTTTGAAGACAGGGGAGGTAGGTAATAAGTCAAGGAATGCAGTTGGCCCTCTAGAAACTGGAAGAGGCAGAGAAACATTTTTCTCTAGAAGCACCAGAGAAAAACATAGGCCTGCTAACACCTTGACTTTAGCCTATATCAGATTTGGAACCTACAAAACTGTAAGACACTAAGTTTGTGTTGTTTCAAACCATCAAGTCTGTGGTAACTTACTAGAGGAGAAACAAAACAAATGAGATACTTTGCTGTGAGGAATTAAAAATCATATTGGTTAAGAAATTAAACTAAAAAGCAGATTACAAAACTGTAAGTATAGTTCCAATGAAGAAATGTAAATAGAGTAGCAATGATTATTTCTGCATGCTGTAATTATAAGAGACTTTTTTCTTACTTGATTATCTATTTTTTAGATTTTCTAAAATGTCTTTCTTTTGAAATCAGGAAAAGAATACAAATAAGTGTTAGGTTAAATATATTTTAACCTATATTTCTCTTATTATTAAATCAACAATAATAATCTAATTAACAATGGCTTTACTTATGCCACTTTCCCAACCCTATTTAAATGCTAGTCTTATGCTTGAACATTATTATTGTGTTATTGTTTTTAATGAAATATTTAAATCTCTTTCAAGATTTATCTTTTTAATTTACTTTTTGCCTCCAATTTTATTACTATACAGCAACTGGGTGGAAATCATGTTTGACAGATAGCAATAGTCATTATCACTTCTTTTGTATATGTTCTTCCTCCTTGAGTCTTCAATTTTGATTCATCCCTTCACTGGTCATAATATGTTTTTACACTGATTTATTTTTCATCCAGAAAAAGGATGTGACTCTTCTGTTGAGTCCTTGCAACCTCTGAAAATGCCTTTCCCACACGAATAACACTGTCACTAAGTATACAATTATGTCACAATCTTTTCTCCTAAAAATTCTATATAGACTTTGCTCAATTGTTGTCTGGTATTTATTGCCTTCTCCCAGAAGACTGAGGTCAGAATAATTTTTGTTTCCTTTCAGCTACCTTTTATTTTTTCTGCTAGGATATATGAGGAGATTAAAAATTTTTAACTTAGAATTCAAAAATTTACCAGAAAGCGAAAAAAATACTGAGTATAGATTTGTTACTTTCGGTATGGGCGTACAGTCTATGTAGAGAGAGTAGTAGATTCAGCTCAGGAAAGTTTTATTCTAAGCTGGTTTCTTTTGTAAGAATATTTGGTATATGAAGCTGAATATTTGCCTTTTTCATAACAATAACTTCTCTCACAAATTTTATTTTGTCTTTTCTTCTTTGCTCTGTAACAGCTTGTGTTTTTCTTCTTTGTGGCTGATTTGGCTTTGCTGTGTCCGTTCAGTTTTTTATGATTGTCGATGCAATTTTAATTCTAAAATTGCATGTTTAGTCTCCTTGTGGTTTTCTTTTCTCTCAGCCAGATCGTTTTTCATCCTGATTCTTTTTATTTTCTTCTGATCTGACTTCTCCATTTGAGGGGTGCGTGTGTGTGTGTGTTGTATTCAGATAACACAATGTGAATATTCTCAATAAGCACCATACTGACTTCTTGAATAGCCTCGCAAGTCTGGATCTGCCACAGACAGGGTCCTTTGAGCATTTGGGAGCGGGTAGAAATTCCTTCTAGAATCTAAACCTGGAAGTCAGATCGAACAGCCTTGCCCAAGTTTGGACCTAGCGAGTTTTAATCTTGTACAGTTTTGCCAAACTGAGGTGGGACTTTCTCTTGTCCCAAACGCTCATTTCTCTATGAGAAAGAACAGTCACATAATCCTTTGATCTGAGAAGGAATATGAGAAACAACAGCTCCTTGAGTATTTTTCTTTCAGGGCTCATTCCCTCCCATGTTGTCCCTAAGGGGCCCGAATCACACCACAGGCACCAACCAGTATGAATACTTGTCCCTTCCCTGCCGTCTACCTGTCCTGATGCGCGCTTGGAGTCATAGCCTTCCAGGACACCGGCTCTCCAGGACGAATACTTACCGTGGTCATCTCAGAAAATAATGTCTTGCCTTGCACGCTGCAACACTTGTTTCCTCGTGTCAGCGGCAGAACGTGCTGGGGTAGTCTGCCAGGGCGATCATAACAAAGAACCACCATCTGGGCGGCTTAAGCAACAGGAACATTCCTCAAGGGTCTGGACGCTAGAAATCCAAACTTGACGTGTCGGCACCTCAGAAGGAATCAGCCCTGCCAACACCTTGAGCTCGTCTGTAAAGGCCGTGTCTCCAGATAAGGTTATATTCTGAGTATGGGGGTTTAGACTGCAGCAGATGTATTTTTGGAGAATACAATTCACCCCATAACAGTGCTAGTGAGTCAATTCTCCATCTTCAATCCTGCATGCGCTGTAACTCCAGTTAAAGCAGGGGGTGCTGGAAAGGCCTTGGTAAGCTTTAGATCCAATGAAAATTGCTCTCCCTACACTGGCATATGTTCAACGGTCAACCTTAGTACCCAAGACTGTTGCAGGTTCCATGATTTTGTCCATTTTTGCTGAGTACCATATTGCAAGCATAAAGCCTGAGGAGCTTTTTTGGGGGCTTGTTAACTGACTGCCGGATTAATCATGAAGTTCCAGTCATCAAATGTTTGTTGATAAGTGAGTGGTTCTGTTCTGCTGTACCTTTACCACACTTTTATTTTATTTTGTCTTATTTAATTTTTAGGTTTTTTTTTAAGATTGCCAAACCATTGGAATGTACAAGGGGCATATATCTTTTTGATAAAAATAAATGTAGCAAATGAAATCTGTCTTTAATCAATCAGCATATTTAAAATTTTTTTAACTGAAAAAAAATACAGTTCACTCATTTCTCCTCCACACCCTGGACCCCACCGCCACCTCTGGCAACCCAATCTATTCTCTGTATCTATCAACTTATTTTTTGTTTGCTTGTTTTAGTTTTCACATATAAGAGAAATCATATAGTATTTGCCTTTCCCTGTCTAACATTTCATTTAACATAATGTCCTCAAGGTCCATCATATCTTTACAAATGGCAAGGTTTCTTCTTTTTTATGGCTGAGTAGTATTCCATGTATATATACCACAGCTTCTTTATCCATTCATCCATCATTGGACATTTAGGTTGTTTCCATTTCTTGGCTATTGTAAATAATGCTCCAATGAACATGGGGTTGCATATATCTTTTTGAGTTATTGTTTTCACTTTCTTTGGATAAATACACAGAAGAAGAATGGCTAGATCACATGGTAGTTCTATTTTCAATTTTTTGAGGCCCCTCTGTACTGTTTTCCGTAGAGGCTGCACCAATTTATACTCCTACCGATGTTGCTCTAGGCTTCCCTCTTCTGCATGCCCTCACCAGCACTTGCTGCTTATTGTCTTTTGGTACTAGTCGTTCTGGCTGTTTTGAGATGATATGTCTTTGTGGCTTTGGTTTTCATTTCCCTGATGATTAATGATGATGAGTATCGTTTCATGTGTCTGTTGGCCATCTGTATGTCTTCTTTAGCAAAATGTTTATTCAGATCTTCTGCCCATATCTTAATTGGGTTGGGGTGGTTTATTTTGCTGTTATTATATATGAGTTCTTTATATGGTATAGATATTAGCCTTTTATCAGATGTATGATTTGCAAATATTTTCTCCCATTCAGTAGGTTGCCTTTTCATTTTGTCGGTGATTTTCTTTGCTGTGCAGAAACTTTTTAGGATGACACAGTCACCCTTGTTTTCTTCGCTTTTCTGCTATCTACCACACTACTGTTGCAAATTGTTCTAATGCTCTCTTTGGGTTATTATTGAATCACGATTCATAACTAGGGACCATTTTCCTCTTAGGAAGTTGGCTTCTGATCCACCTGACAAACCGATCTGGTTAAACTAGGGAAGCGGTGTGGGAAATGAAGGACGGGTGGGGATGACTGGAGGCATCTAACAGCTGACCTTTACAGAACGAACCATGCAGTGTTTGAGGAAAACAACTCTTTCCCTAACCTTCACGTGGGGCTGACCACTGAGCAAATCGTAAGGTGAAGTTTTGTCTGATTATACAATAATTACTTACTCTTTTACCTTGAAAGAATATTCATCATATTTTTTCCTCACCAAAAAGAACATTCTCTGCCTTGGTAATGATCAAACTACATTCCTAAGCAGAAAGGCAGAAATTAGACCTTCCTGTTCTTACACATGGAACTGTTTGTAATGAGCTGTCTTACTCTGCTCCCTTCTTCTGAGCCACGTATCCTTCCTGGAGGACAGATGCCTGGTATGCTAAACAGTGTGCTGGAGCCTAGTCTCCTTGGTGAGGGCTGATCACAGCGCCGCAGCTCAGGAGCCCCAGAACATCACCCTCTTGCCGTGACTGCTCACCCACCCCCGTGCTGCACCGCCGACCAGAAGACTTCCGTGTCTTGGCACCTGAGGTGCACATACCCTCTCTGCATTCTGTGGTCCCTTCTCTCATGTTATACTAAGCATCCCCCATTGGACCCTTGAGTGGCATTGATGTTGCTGTATCCACTGTAACACAGAGGTCTGTCATGCATTGTCTTCTAACATTTTTATTCGGAAAGCAGTTGCTAAGTATGCAACACCTTTGTGAATAATAAGGCTGCTGAGGGGGGAAGAGGTATTATGTAAAAGAGCTTCTTTTTTTTCATAATCCACAGAAATGGAGACTGAAAGGAGAGTCACTTCTTTTTCCATTTTAATTGCACTAATTCTCCCCACTTGTGAATTTTTATAATGGCTTAAAGATGACTCCCTTGGAAATGAGAAGGTTATGGACTGAGATGGCTTCTATTACCAAATGGAGTTCTGTTCTCAGTCTCAATATCAGGGACAGGGCATGAGGAAGGGCTAAACAGCAGCTTTGAAGAAATCAACCAGGAGTCTTTATTGATTGATCAGAATTCCAATAGTTTATTGACCTTTACTCTGAAACACCATCTGTTTGAGGCTACCGAGTGCCAGGTAACTAAAGGTCCATGAGAGTATCTTTGAAACTGGGTTTTTAGTTCAAAGAAGTCCTCAGATACGAATGCTCTCACTCTCCTTGCTTCTAGCTGTTAGGTACTTCCTTGTGCAAATTGTGTATTTGCAGAAGCGTGTTTTGGTTGTCACAATAACTCCAGGGAGCTGCTGGCATTTAGCCCTGGGGGCCGAGAATGCTGTCTGTCTGGCAATGGGTGGTATAGTCTTGCACAAAGAAATGTCCCACAGCCAGTTGGATTTTTAATGTCCTTCCGGATAGTCATGCGGGTGCAAACACTGCTTATAATTACCCAAATCCAGAACCAGCTTTTATTTTGAATTTCCTCTTACTTAAAGTAACACCAGTTTATTATTTTATACTTCCAGAGGTCAGAAGTCTGAAATGGGTTTATGTGCTAAAATCAAGGTGTCAGCAGGGTTGTGTTCCTTCTGGAGAGACTATAAGGAAAAATCTGTTCCTTGTCTTCCGGCTATCAGAGGCTGCCTGCACTGCCTGCCCTTTTCTTCCACTTTGAAAGTCGGTAGGATAGCAGCTTCAGATCTCCCTCTGACTTTGACTCTCTTGCCTTCCACTTTTACCTATAAGGACATTTGTGATAACACTGGGCCCACCCAGATAGTCCAGGACAATCTCCTTATCGCAAGATCCTTAACTTAATCACGAACTGCAAAGTCTCTTGTTACATGTGACATGTTCACAGGTTCCTGGGATTAGCATGTGGATATCTTTGGGAGACCATTATTCTGCCTACAACATGAAGAGTATTTTTGAACTATTTTATAAAACGTATCCTGAATTTTCTAGGAATGGAACTACCATATAAACAAGGGAAGATTGGCTTTTGTTTTGTTCATTACCAAGATTGACCTCCATTTCCCATTTCAGAATGTCACTGATAGCAGCATGGCTCACAGTGTCTGAGTTACCAAGAAAAGAAGGAAGAGAAACAAGGAAACCCTACTACGGTATCCGTCTGCATCTGTTACTGTCACATTCTCTTTATTTTAAATACTCATCTGTATCCTGATGTTGTATGTCTGAGCATTTCCATATCGAAATGCATTATTTTATTTAAATTGCTCTTATTTCCTTTTTGTAATATAGTTAGGACACTATACTGATTGTTTCCTTTCAAATGTGTTTATAGGTAGATTATAATATCTATGACTTTCATTTCTTTATAGTAAAGGGGACATTATAAAATATTTGTTATAAGAAAGTAGGACGTTGAGACTGAGGTGTGCATTTCAGATCTCTCGGTGTGCTCTCAGTCGAAGAAGTCTCTGTTCTCCAGGCCAATGCTGTCACCTAGGCATTAGATTTCACTCCCTTCGACCTCTTTCAAAACCCCATTGAACCTATTCTTGCTAAGGACATCAAGCAATGCCTCCATGATATATTCTATAGTTCTAGTAAGTACTCTACTCCCAAGATCATGAACTTTCCAGAAAATCTCTGGAGGAGACCTCCAAACTTCAAGAGCCTTTGGCAAAACTGTCCTTCCAACAGCAGGTTTCAGGGAATCCCATGGAGCCCAGATGCTTCTACCAAACCCTCTGCACAGTCCCTACCTTACCTCTACAAGATGTCTCCATGTCCAACACCAAGGGGGAGGCTCTAATGAGGAACATCATGGCCTTCCTCTTAATGACAGTCTCACCACTTCTGCTCCTGATTTCTCTGTGTAACTGACCACCACCAGAGGTCTGAGCTTCTGCCATTAACAATCACCACCCTGGCTCTTATCTCCAGTATGGCTCAAAACATCTCTGATGCACCCATCTACCCTCCCAACCGCATGGAACACACATATAACCACATGGACCTTCATCAACCAACTCCTCCCTCTCTGCCTCAAAGTGTCCCTTCACCTTCTCTTTAGCAGGCTGTCTGAAATGCGGCTGTTTCAGGATGTCACTTCCACTACCGTAGTCGTCTCAGGTGGGCTGTTCCTCCTCCTCAGCCCACCCATCAGAGAGCCGGGGTTGGAGCAGATGTACTCCCTGCTCCTCACCTCCACTGCCAGGCCATTAGTCCTTCTTTCTCTTTTAAACATATTTCTTTTATGCCACCTGTCACACTTTCTGCAGCCATTCCCCGACTCACCTACTGCTCATCCCCTCTGATCCACGGAGCTTCTATCCCTGGCTCACTGTTTTTCTCCCCACCACTGTCCCTGTCTTCAATTTGGTGACCACAATATCCACATACATGCTCAGTCCAACTCCCTGACTCATTTTGACTTGCTCACTTCTGGTTATACTTTCTTCCACTTGCCTCTAGCCTTCTACTCTCTTGGTGAATCATCACCTGGCCTTTGACATCACTGGCAATTACATCATTTTCAAAATCTGTACTTCAAGCCCCTTACTCTCTGATTATCACCTCCTGTCTTTCCAGTTCATGCCCTCTGGTACTGCAAGTCCAACAACTCCTAACACTCATCAGGATTCTCCAGGCCATGGGTCTTTCCACTTTTCATTATCTTTCAGCCCATCATGTCTTTGCTTCTCTATTCACTCAGCTTAGATTTGATTCCATGGTCCATCTCTATAATCAATCAGTCCTTGCATATATCCTTGACTCCACTCTCCTTCTCTCTACTTCACTCACCTGACAAAACCCCAGCGCTAATAATTCTCTGCCTTCTCTAACCTACACACATTGTGTTGATTGATCTCTAAATTCTCTTGTCAATTCACAGATCTCAAGCGGCCCTTCCATACTGCTTAACAGTCTGAAAGTATTTTCTAGTCTCTTTACCCTCCGGCTCCACAGCATGACTGTTTCACAACTTTTCCTCTCTTCTCAACCTCTACTACCTCCTCCTTCCTCACTTTCAGCTGATGATCCTGCATTTTATTTCACTGGTAACATAGAAGCAATAACAGTGAACTACGTAAATCTGTCATCAAATCTACCAGCCTATCTTCACTCTACCCATATGTCCACCATTCCTCCAGCTGCCGTGTACTGTGTCCCCTTTCCATCGGAAGCCCAACCTTGGGCCCTTCCCCACATGCACATTCAAAGCTTTGCTCCTATACTCTGTTCTCCCAGTGTCATACATTTCTCTCTCTCAATTTCCCCATTCCTACCACAATGCAAATATGCTGCAATATCTTTCCCCTTAAAATAATCTTTCCCTAAACTAATGTCCCTTCTGTCTGCTGTGCTTTTCCTCTGCTCCCATTTATAACTCCGCTTTCCCCTCACAGTCTTCTCTTAGCCCATTCCAGTCACTCCTCACCACTCTATACTGAAGTCACTTTTGCTAAGGTCAATAATGGTCTCATCTTTTCAAGTCCAATGGTCCAGTGTTGGCCCTCATTGTATTTAACCTCTCAGCAGCTTACGACACAGTAAGTATGTCTTTGTCCCCAGAAGGCTTTCTTATTTAACTTCCAGAACACCTCACCTCCTAGTTCTCTTAACTCATTGGCTTTTCCTTCCTGGTCATATTTGCCAGTTTGTACTCTTCTTCCTGATTTTCTAAATTTGGTTCTCTAGGGGTCATTCAGTGGCCATCTTCTCTATCTCACTCCTTCTCATAGGGGATTGTATATAGTCCTCCACTTTTAGGTATATGCTAATGACTTCCACATTTGTATCCTAGCCCTTACTGCTTTTTCCTGAACACCAGTTTTAAAAATCAAGTGTTAGTCCAAAGAAGATATACACTTGGCCAACATGTACATGAAAAGATGCTCAACATCACTAATCATCAGGGAAAAGAAAATCAAAACTATAATGATATATCACTTCACACTTGTTAGAATGGCTAGTATCAAAAAGATAAGAAATAAGTTTTGGTGAGGATGTGCAGAGAAAGGAACCCCTATGCATTGGTTGGCATGTAAATTGGTGCAGCCACTATGGAAAACAGTATGGAGGCTTCTCAAAAAATTAAAAACAGAACTGACATATGATCCAGCAATTCCACTTCTGGGGATTTATCCGAAGAAAATGAAAACACTAACTGAAAAAGATAATCTGCACCCTCCTGTTCCTTGCCCCATTATTTACAATAACCAAGACATGGAAACAACCTAGATTTCCATTGATGGATGAATGGATAAAGAAAATGTGGTACACACACATACAAGCACACATACAAAACAAGCACATTAGAATATTATACAACCAGAGGTAGGACATTGTGGGTGGGTAAAATGGATGGAGGGAGTTAAAAGCTATAAACTTCCAGTTATAAAATAAGTCCTGAGGCATGGCAACTGTAGTGTATATACATTTGTAGGTTGCTAAAAGAGTAGATCTTAAATTTTCACATCATAAAATAATTGTTTTTGTAACTATGTATGGTGACAGATGTCAGCTAGACTTCTGATCATTTTGCAATACATACAAATATTGAATCATGTTATTTACCTGAAAATAATATAATGTATGTCAATTACACTTCAATAAAAATATAGATAAAATAACGTTAAAAGAAATAAACTTCCAGCTCACTCCATACTTGACTTGTCTCTCTGCTACTCATGTCAAACTTATCAGGCACAAAATCACTACTTTTCTCCTCCTGAACCTATTTCTTCTCCATTCTTTCTCATTTTCATAAATGGAATCGCCATTTTTCCGAGTTGCTTAGCCACAAGCCTAGAAGTCATTCTTGATTGCTCTTTTTCTCTTCTATCCCACATCTAATTTCAACAACAAATCATTTGCTTTACTTTCAGAACATATCCCAAATCTGCTGACCTACCATCTCTACCATTAAACCCTGGTTCAAGCCACCATACTGTCTCTGCTGGGGCCACCAGAGGAGAGCTCCTAACTGGTCATCCTGCTTCCACTTTTGCATCCCCACTGTCCATTCTCCACACACCAGCCAGATGATATTTTAAAAGTGTAGATAAGATCTTGTCCCCTCCTTGCACATTATCTTCCAATGGCTTATCATCATACATAAAAGGAAAACCAAACTTATCTTGCCATGGCAGAAATGATGTGTATCACCTCTTGACTGGGGGCAGATTAAAGCTCTTGTGTGACTTTCAGATCTTTCTACCTTTAATGTAGCAACTGAGGAGCTCAGGTTGTAATGGTTGAGCCACAAAATGGAAACAGCCAGCAACTAAGTAATGTTTTTGAGGAGCTGCCTAGGAGAGAAACTGGACCTTCAGGAGACTTATACTAAGTAATGAATAAATTTCTGTATATTAAGACATTGAGGGGTTAAAGATGGCGGCGTGAGAGGTGAGACAGAGGCTTTCTCCTAAAACCGCATATAATATGAAAATAAAGCTACTACAACTACTCTTGAAAGAGCAACGGGAAAGAAGACTACAACAAACTGCATACACCTGGAGACAAGAGCAGCCCTCACGGAAAGCGGTAATGTACTAAAGCTGTGGTCCTGCGGGATCCAAGCCCTTCCCCCACCCCAGCTCACCTGCAGGACGAACAGGAACAGAGCAGAGAGGGAGTGGAGAACTGGGGCTGCTGAATACCTAACTCTGCGGATCTGCTCTGGGAGCCCAAACCTACATTTCATGGTGCTTGCATGATACTCTTGTAATTAGGGGGTTGGAAAGCTAAGACAGGCAGAATTCCTGGAGAGACTAAGATTCCAGCTGCTTGTGAAAGCAGGGATCCATACCCAGCTGCTCTGGGACAAAACAAAGGCAGGCAGTCTGAGAGATTCCTAACAAAGAAGCCCTTAGCAAGAGGGCTGCTAAGGGGCAAGGATTGCACAGAGCTTACTGCTCAGGGGGAAGGACAGGTAGACAAAATTGTCCAGGTGCACTCTGCCCAGCAGATTGGGAGTTTTCACGATCTTCAGGTGCTCCAGCTCCCTGGCTGCCTACACAGCTCCAAGAACCCCTTCTGTGACAGGCAGACTAGTGTGCCTTTCTCCCGGGCTTGCAAACCAGGAAACCCTTTCCTGGTGTTAGGCAAGCCAGAGGGAATATCTGTCTATAGCAATGAAAAACGCAAAGCACAGAGGCTTATACCTGTGTTCTCAGCCCACTGGTTCAGGCAGTGGAGACAGGCATAGCAGCCAGGAACCAGGAAACAGCCCTCTCCTCCCCCGAGGCACCAATACCACTCCCCTACAATCCCTGACATTGCTTCAGGGACTGAGCAGCTCCAGAGAGTAGAGCTTCTGGGCACTAGAGGGCGCCATACACAAATATGAAACGCCAAAGGAACCTGGTCCAGAGTAAAATTATAAATACAACTCCTGAGAAAGATTTAAATGATATGGACCTTATGACTCTCCCTGAAAGGGAGTTCAAAATAAAAATCATTAACATGCTCATGGAGGTACGGAAAGATATTCAAGAACTCAGGAATGAATTCCAGTCGGAGAGCCAATCATTGAAGAACACAATGGACAGTATTAAAAGCAGATTGGATATGGTGGAAGAGACGATAAATGAAATAGAAACTAGAGAAGAGGAATACAAAGAAGCTGAGGCACTGAGAATAAAAAGGATCTCTAAGAATGAAAGAATATTGAGAGAACTGTGTGACCAATCCAAATGGAACAATATTCGCATTATAGGGGTACCAGAAGAAGAAGAGAGAGAAAAAGGGATAGAAAGTGTCTTTGAGGAGGTGATTGCTGAAAACTTCCCCAATCTGGGGAAGGAGATAGTCTCTCAGGCCATGGAGATGTGCAGATCTCCCAACACAAGACCCCCAAGGAAGACAGCAGCAAGACATATAGTAATTAAAATGGCAAACATCAAGGATAAGGAAAGTCTATTAAAAGCAGCCAGAGAGAGAAATAAGATCACATACAAAGGAAAACCCATCAGGTTCCCATCAGACTTCTCAGCAGAAACCTTACAGGCCAGAAGGGAGTGGCATGATATATTTAATGCAATGAAGCAGAAGGGCCTTGAACCAAGATTACTTTATCCGGCAAGATTATCATTTAAATTGGAAGGAGGGATTAAACAATTCCCAGATAAGCAAAAGCTGAGAGAATTTACCTCACACAAACCATCTCTACAGTGTATTTTGGAGGGACTGCTATAGATGGAAGTGTTCCTAAGGTTTAATAGCTGTCACCAGAGGTAATAAAACCACAGTAAAGAAAGTAGAACAGCTAATTACTAAGCACATGCAAAATTAAATTACCTATCCCCAAAGTCAATCAAGGGATAGACAAACAGTACAGAATATGATACCTAATATATAAATAATTGAGGTGGAAGAAAAAGGAGGAGGAAAAAAACAAACAAAAAAAGAACCTTTAGATTGTGTTTGTAATAGCATATTAAGTGAGTTGTTAGACTTTTAGATAGTAGGGAAGTTAACCTTAAACCTTTGGTAACCACGAATCTGAAGCAAGCAATGCCAATAAGTACATACCTATCCATAATCACCCTAAATGTAAATGGACTGAATGCACCAGTCAGAAGACATAGAGTCACTGAATGGATAAAAAAACAAGACCCATCTATATGCTGCCTAGAAGAGACTCACTTTAAACCCAAAGACATACACAGACTAAAAGTGAAGGGATGGAAAAAGATATTTCATGCCAAAACAAGGAGAAAAAAGCAGGTGTTGCAGCACTTGTATCAGACAAAATAGACTTCAAAAGGAAGAAATTAGCAAGAGATAAAGAAGGACATTACATAATTATAAAGGGGTTAGTCCAACAAGAAGATATAATCATTATAAATATATATGCACCCAATACAGGAGCGCCAGCATATATGAAACAAATACTAACAGAATTAAAGGAGGAAATAGCAATGTATTCATTTTAGGAGACTTCAACACACCACTCACTCCAAAGGACAGATCAACCGGACAGAAAATAAGTAAAGACACAGAGGTACTGAACAACACACTAGAACAGATGGACCTAACAGACATCTACAGAACTCTGCACCCAAAAGCAACAGGATACACATTCTTCTCAAGTGCACATGGAACATTTTCTAGAATAGACCACATACTAGGCCACAAAAGAACCTCAATAAATTAAAAAATATTGAAACCTACCAACCAACTTCTCAGACCACAAAGGTATAAAACTAGAAATAAATTTTAGAAAGAAATCAAAAAGGCTCACAAATACATGGCGACTCAACAACATTCTCCTAATTAATCAATGGGTTAACGACCAAATCAAAACAGAAATCAAAGAATATATGGAGACTAATGACAACAACAATACAAAGCCACAACTTCTGTGGGATGAAGCAAAGGCAGTTCTAAGAGGAAAGTATATTGCAATCCAGGCATATTTAAAAAAGGAAGAACATTCCCAAATGAATAGTCTAAAGACACAATTACTGAAATTGGAAAAGGAAGAACAAATGAGGCCCAAAGTCACCAGAATGAGGGACATAATAAAGATCAGAGAAGAAATAAATAAAATTGAGAAGAATAAAACAATAGAAAAAATCAATGAAAACAAGAGCTAGTTCTTTGAAAAAATAAACAAAATAGATAAACCCCTAGCCAGACTTATTAAGAGAAAAAGAGAATCTACACACATAAACAGAATCAGAAATGAGAAAGGAAAAATAACTATGGACCCCACAGAAATACAAAGAATTATAAGGGAATATTATGAGAATCTATATGCTAACAAGCTGGAAAACCTAGAAGAAATGGACAACTTCTTAGAATAATACAACCTTCCAAAACTGACCAAGCAAGAAACAGAAAAACTAAACAGACTAATCACCAACAACGAAATTGAATCAGTAATGAAAAAACTACCCAAGAACAAAACCCCTGGACCAGATGGATTCTCCTCTGAATTCTACCAGACATATAGAGAAGAAATAACACCCATTCTCCTTAAAGTATTTCAAACAATAGAAGAGGAGGGAATACTTCCAAACTCATTCTATGAAGCCAGCATCTCTCTAATAACAAAACCAGG
>JAQQAC010020896.1:65190422-65227223 GCA_029783875.1 Phataginus tricuspis
CCTATTTAAAATAGTCTGCTTTTACATTCCACCACTATCTCTTTACTCTTTTCATTGTAGAACCTACCAGTACTCAAATTATATATTTTAAACTTTGTTTATTGTATATATCTTTAAATGGAGAATAAGGACTTTTATTTTTTTTCTCTGCTGTATCCTTAGAATCTTAGACAGTGCCTGACACATAGTTCATATGTAGACTGTTTTCACGGTCACAGGCTTTTCTATCCCTCCCTGTATCCTTGCCCTCTGCTATGAGTGTTTGTAGTCCTTATTGGCAAAGAAGTCTTTATTCTACCTTGTGAGGTGGAAGCTGGCCCCCCAGCCTTGAACTGAATCTATTCTGAGAACTCCTTTTGGCTAGTGGGATAGTAGCAGATGTGACATAATTACAGACTTGAAGAAATGCTTGCATGTATCTGTTTGCCTTCTGCACCTTAGCCATTGCCATGAGGACGTACCTTGGTTAACTGGTGAAAGGATGAGAGACACGTGGAGCAGAGCTCAGCTGCCCCAGTCGTTTCCGAGGCCAGTTTGATTAATTGGCAGTTCACTGGCCTCAGATATGTTAATGAGTCCAGCGAAGATTCAGATAAGCTCAGCCCGTATCAGCTGAATGCTACAGACAAATGAACTCTACAATTGTTTATTGTTTTATACTACTGAGATCTTAGGATTGTGTGTTACACAGCATTATTGTGGAAATGGATAACGGATGCAACAAGGGCTCAATAAATAGCTAATAACTGTCTACAGTGGAATGTAGATATTCTACAGTGGATTTGTAGATATTCTACAGTGAATATATAGATGTTCTTTCCTAACCTGTTCTGCCTCCTGTGTTCCTGATTTTACTACCCATCTGTCTGTTCATGTTAGAAAACTGGGAGAAGCCTCAACTCCTTTCCCTTTCTCATTCCTACTCCTTCTAAACATTGAATAGCCTGCTAAATCCTATAATTTTACCTTAAAATTTCAGATTTTCTCCAGTATAGATAAAAGCAGTTTCTCCAGTCCCATAGTTACAATAATATTTTAGCTCAATATTATAATAACTTCCTATTTAGCATCCTGGCCAATAGTTGCTTCCTCACTCTAGAACATTATTAATTCCACTTCTATTAATTTTATTACCTTCAGAAACAAATATGGATTTATAGTTATGTAAAAGATTGAGGGATCATTTTGAAAAACTTCTTTCCAAAAATTGCTTTGAAAACTGCCTAGGAAATAATTTTCAAAAATAAAAAAGAAATAAATATAGCCTGAGCAATTTCAGTAAGGGGAAAAACCAAACAACACTAAAAGCAATATACCCCAGCACATTGGTTTTTACCTATCTGAATAATTAATTTACTATTCCTCTTGTAATGCCAAATTTTAAGATTATTAAAAGTAATTGAAAATGGATATAACATTATCCTTGTGGCCACATCACTCACTTGCCCCCCTGAGTGTGGACTGAAGGGCTGACTCACGGCGGAAATTCCTGATGACTCCCAGCCTGTCTGGTCTGAAGTAGCCTGCAGTGAGCTTCTATTATTACTGAGGTTCCATTAATAGAATGGTAACAAATTGCCATGGTGCTTATGAATTGTGGTTTCATGTTTCTTCCATTTTCTTTTAATTTTATCCATGAATAAATTTTTAATGTGAAAAACGGCAAGTATAAATGAAAAGTATTGGTTCCTCCAATACATCATACTTCCTCCTGCCTGGGGTTTCCATAAATGCAGTTAACTTGCCTAGAGCTCTTTCATCTCCACCCAACCTCATCCTTTACTAGTTAGGATTATGATTGGTTGCAAATAACAGAAAGTCTGTTTATTTAGGGCTTAATGAGATAGAGGTTTCATTGTTTCTCACAACCAGACCAAAGCAAGGTCGTTTAGGGCTGGCATGCCGGCCAACGATGTACTCAGTGCTTTGGACTCTTTCTAACTTTCTGATCCACAGTACTTAGTAAGGCGGATAAAATGTGCTGCTGCTTTCCAGGCCTCTTGCTTTTGTTCTAGACAGGAAGAAGGCAGAAAGGCCAGGAGTCAAAAGGATTCCCCTTTGCAGCCACTGCCTTTTTAATCCATGAGGAGAAGCTCAGTCTAAAGACTTCCTCCTGCACCTCACCAGTCAGACTTCATCACATGGCCGGTGTTCCCTGCAAGGAAGGCTGGGCATGGACAGGCCCTCTAGCAGAGGACGGCGAAGGAGAGGCAGCTGCGAGTGCTTTTGTGTAGCCATCACAGTGTCCACCACACTGCGCACCCTCATTCCTGCTCATCTTTTAGATCTCAACCCAAAGCCATTCAGACAATCTGAATTTTAGTTACTCTAATGACATTAATATTATTTAATAGTTATTAAGATACTTTGCAAGTATACATTGATTTGAATAATCATTGGATTAATGTCTTAATGATGTCCATTTGAGGGCAGAAATGAGGCTTGATCCTTCTTGCTGTTATATCCCTGGAACCAAGATATGTATTATATTAACTCATATTTATAATGGTATTATAAATATTTAGATAATACATAGCATAAGGGAGTTCAGTGTTAGTAGAACATAACAATTATCCCTTTAAAAGCAAAGTGATAATAAAAAAAAAGGTATCACCCTCAATTTGTATTAATAATAACATGTTAGAAACCAATAATCTGTATGTATAACATTTTTAAGCCACAAAATAAGGGTTACTTATATTCCTTCTCCAATAGTATCTGCCTACTTGTCTTATTCATATTGAGAGTCTGGAAAAAATAAAACTCAATGTTTTAAAAGAGTAAAGTTTAATTTTTTAAAAATTGCATTGTATATTTTCTCCTCCAACATGCTAATTATTGAGGTCCTTAAATAATCAGTTTTATTAATCACAGTCTTGCTGTCTTACAAAATGCACACCCAAGCTGAAAAAGTCTGCATTGTTATATTTTGCTTATCTGTTACATTTTTCTGATTTTGTTAAAATCTGCGTCTGCCCACGAGGATGTGTCTCTCCTGGAACACTGTGTATTGTGGCAGAAAAAAAGACGAAGCACTGAGGCTCAGCCTTTTCCTCTCGCTCAGGAGCTGCGGGGCACTAAGAACCACTGCCGGGCTCTTCCTGCTCTGCCTGGGGCTGGTTTTTTCCTTGATCATCATCACAGGGAGTACTAGCTGAGGTTCCTTCATTGGCAGGTGAGATTCCTAAGCTGAGAGGCATAAAATTTGCAAGCTACATGTAGAATTCACTCCCACTGGTTTTCTGAATCAATAACCTACTGTGTCATTTCTTTTTTCTTTTGATTCACCTGGAGGGCCTAGAAAATGCCCTGCATACTGTGTGATGCCTAAACAGACAAAAAGTGGGAAGCAGTATCTCCCAGGAAATTGATTGGAAGATAAACTTCTCACTAAAGTTGATTTATTTCAGCCAACAGAATAAATTTTAGAAAATACTTATTTCACTAAAACCAAAACTTTAAAAGACACAGCACCAAAAGGAAAAAAAAGAAAAGAAAAGAAAGAAATGGCAGTTGTACTTTATAGCAAAAACGTAAATAAGATATTAGCAAGTGAATCTGGCACTATGCTAATAGAACAAGCATAAGACCAAGTAGTGGTTATTCTAGGAGATCTAGATCAGTTGAAAACTAAGAAATTAAGCAGTAGAAAAAGAATGTATTGATGGATGCCAAAAGGCCAATTGGTAAACTAAATATATAGATCTGATTAACTATGTTAATAAACTAGGATTTGAATGATGTAATTAAAAAATGTCTGCCTTAAACTAACAACTAACATATTCAATAGTGGTACTAAGAGAAACATTGTTTGAAAGTCATGGATAAGAAAAGAACTTTACTATCACCAGTTTTAATTAACATTGTTTGGAAAGTTCTAGTAAAAAAGAAGGACATAGGTGGTGGATATAAAATAAAAAAGATGATTTGTAGACTATATGATTGTCAGAAAAATCAGAAAAATAACAGGAAAGACATTAGACTTCAGCTGTACAGGGTTCATTAAGATAGCTGGTTTCAAAATTATGTAAAAAAAATCAATAGCTTCTTAATACACCAACAATAACCCATTAGAAAAAAACCATGGAGAAATTATTGCATTTTTGTTAGCAACCCAAAATGTTAAATTTTAAAACTTTTAGAGAAACATGAGGGATTATATGAAGAAAAATATAAAAAATTATGTAAGAAAACATAGTTTTGAATACATAGAAAATATACCATGTTCATACACTGAAAAAAAATTGGATATGCTAACAATTCTTCTTAAGGTTAGTTTCTAAATTTAAGACATTGAACACATTTGCAATAAAAATTTGAATAAGAGTTTTCAAGAGAGGGATTTTAAATAATGAATATCAAGATGGATAAATCCATCAATACTATTAAAGGAGTCAGCAAAGTAGATAGATCAGAAACAGCTCAAATATTAACAAGTTCAATGTACGACAATGGAAACATCTCAGATTAGTAGGGAAATGATCATTCAATAAATGGTGTTTGCACAACAGGATAAAAATATGATATTTAAGAAATTAGATGCAATCTAAATTACTGATGGGTTAAAGATTTAAGGAAAACTTCTAAACTATAAAAGCACATGAAATTGTTTGTGAGTGTTTGTATTTATTTATTTTTGAGTTAAAGAAGGCCTCTCTAAGTATACTACCAATGGCAGAAACCATAAAATCGAAGTTGAATAGATGTGACTATAAAATATAATTTACGATGATTACTGAAAAGGAAATTAAAATTACAGCCAGAAACATGGAAAGCTATATACAGTATATGACAATGAAAACGTTATATCTTTAATACACAGTTTCTCTAATTCAATATGCAACTTAAAAATGAAGATTTAAATTAAAAAATCTTCTAAGGTCATGAATAGGTTATTCACAAAAAAGTGAAATATAAAGGAATAATAAATATACAAAAAAAGATTCAATCTCACTAGTAAGAAGTGCAGTCATAAATAATACTTTTAGTCTTTTAAATTGGAAAAGATGTTTCCTGAAATTTTAGGAATATGGGAAAAGGAATATTCCTATTCAATGGGTCTATATATTCTGATTCATGATGGTAAATGGCTAACACTTTCTGAAGACCATTTTAGCAGAATGAAGCCAAAGCCTTACTATGACCAGCACTCTGAACAGACTTTTCTTCTAAGAATTTAATAAATCACACAGGTGTGCAAGTTGAGCTAAAACATATTGATCACAAGTTATATATTGTAGCAAGGCCTAGAAACAACTGCCATGTCTCAGCACGAGGGATTATTTAAATTATAATAGTTTGCAACTTTTAAGCATGATCTTATAGAAGAACATTTAATTACATGAGATGTTTCTTACTTTATTATGTTAAATTAAAAAAATTGCATATGCAATAGGACCATAATTATAGAAAATAAATTTATATAAATTCAACAAATGGTGTTTGCACAACTGGATAAACATATGATATTTAAAAAGTTAGACGCAGTCTGAATTACTGATGGGTTAAAGATTTAAGGAAAACTTCTAAACTATAAAAGCACAAAGAGGAAGAAGTTCTGCGCTGAAGTAATTCCTAAGAATTAATAATACTGGTGTTCGGACAATGTGTTGAGGGTTGATTTTGCTTTTGTTTTCCAATCATACTATATGTTTTTATGAGTTGCTAATTCTCCTCAACAAATATGTAATACTCCACAGTTTTAAAGGGATGTACATTAAATGTTTTCAGAAAGGAAAGTTGCAATTGTGCAGATAATATTCAACAATAAGTTATTTTTCTTAAAAAAGTAGTTTAAATACACCTGAAATGTACACAATATTTATGTCAAATATATTCAATTTAAAAAAGTAGCTTAAGTTCGTACTTAAACAAAGTGTCTTACAGAATATTTTCTGGGTCCTTCTGGACTCACTTGCTTCATCAGAGTCGTAGTGCTTTGCATCTTTAATACTGCAGCATAATTCTGCTCTTTGTTTTATCCACAGTAGCTTTTGGTTTTTGTCTGTTCCAACTCCATTTTTTGGTCAATGACATTAATTGAAGCCATGATATTTTCAAAATGCTGCGGAGGATTTGTGAGGAAATGGAGCAAGGAATTTTTGACCCAGGTGTAGAGAGAAGAGGAGAAAGGAAAGATACAGACAAAGGAAAAGGGACGCAAGCTTCTAAATGAAGTGTGGGTCCAGAGGGACCCTGGCAGAAAGCCCAGCTCATGGAAACCCGGCCCTTGCTCCAGAATTTGTGAACCAACAGATCCACGGATGAGGATGCTGGAGAGGTGGAGGGTGAGCCTTGGCTCTCTAACAGGGCTGCACAGGACTGCTGACCTTAACCTCACCTTACCAGACCCTTGGGACTCGCTGGGACTGACCCAAAGTCCCTTCTGATGACAATATCCTTCCAACCTACACAGTATTATACATTTATCAGAGAAGTAGGGACTTACAAAGAAGCATAAAGAACAGAAGCAAATGTGTCTCACTACCCAAATACAGGTGCGGGGTTCCCTGGCACCCCAGGACCGGGACAGTTCTGACTGGCAGGCGGAGGCCTGAGTAAATGGAGCTCGTGACACCAGTGCCTCATGCTGCCCAGCGGTCTCCTGGGCAGGTACATGGAGCCGGGTCATAAAAGCCCGACTCTGGACTCGGCTGTAGCACCGAAATCCCAGCACTCCTTACATCGCAGACTGGCTCTAGGAGTGTTTGTCTTGATTTTCTACACTCTAACCTGCTCAAGGAGCAGCTAGCCAGAATGGACACATCCCTGTTTTAAAATAAAATACAAATGGCACTTAAGAGGCAGAAGCCCATATCATTCCCACCTTAGCATGATTTTAATCAGCTACTCTTCTCAGGGTTCAACTCAACTGACTAAACTGGATTGGGCTGCGAAGGCGATGGAGCAGTAATTTGGGACCAGGCATTTGTGCAGCAGGACCAGGAAGCATCTTAATGCCGACTTGGACTGGTTAGAGCATCGCTGGGGGAAAATCTCTGGGAAGGGAGAAGGATCGCATCTCTGCCTTTTTTGCATTTTGCCTAGTATTAGGCTGGCAGTCCCGCCACTGGGCCGCTGAAAACCCACACTGTCTGCAGTCTCACTCATTCCAGCGAGTCTCTAATATGCTAGCTTCCACACCTCTCATCATTCCAGCTGGGGAGAGAAAGGAACGGGTCCGTCTTTGGGAACAAATTTAAATGCTATCCCCAAGGAGGATTCAGCCACAAGGTTTTCTAGGTTATCACTGAGCGTCTCTTTGAAGGGCCCAATTAAGTTGTCCAGCCAACTAGCTGTATTTCACCTCCAGGGCTGCTTCCATTTTGGTTCCCATCATGAACTGGGGCATTTTAAAAGCCCCTCTGTTCCTTGGGACTATTTAGTAGAGTATTCCAGCTGTTTGTGGGTTTCTTTTGTTTAAACATTTTCAGACTCAGACAAATCCTCTTACAAAAATATATTAATTTTTCAAGAAGACATTTCTCCACAGTCAAGTGAAATTAATTAATAAAATCATAAAGGTGGGTATTTAAGCTTATGCTCCTAATCTCCCCACATGCCAGTAAATGTGTGCATGAGACTTTTAAAACTTAGCGTCTCAGTTATATTCTGTGATGGAGAGAGCGCAGGGGTGGCTGGCATGACTGCTCGGCCCTCTCTCTGCGTGAGCTCTGACAGCTGGGTGATTTGTGAAGCTGGCTGCTCATCAGCGGCTTAGGGTACTGTGTTGAGCTGTAAGAACAGAGGACTGCTTATTTTTTTTATTATCTGAAATTTATGCCACTGAGAAGAAAGGGAAGGTAAAGGAACTCAGTACTCCCAGAGCTATGAAGAAGCCACGGGACTCTGTTCTGACAGGAGAAACACAGCTGACCTGAAGAAAGGACATCTCATGATCCAGCTGGAAGACGAAGGGTGCCGGTGGCTTCTGGGCTTCAAGGTGGAAGGCCCTGCCTCTGACGGCCTCCTGAGGAGAGGAATGGACGCTGCTGGGCAGACCTTCACACAAGAAGCGCACAATGTCTGTGGGCACAGGTCTGAGACATGCTGAGGGTCTGGGTCTGTCAAAACTAACAGGTTCTACGCCTCCATTTCTGATGATCTATGTGAAGAAACCCAGAAAGATTCTGGTACATATTTTTCGTGATCTCAAAGTCTCAGGAAAGACCCAGGACAGATGTTGATATTTTTTTTCCCCTTTATCCATGTCAATGAGCAAATCTGAAATGGAAGTCACTAAGAAGGTAAAATTTAAGAAAGTACAGAATGCAGGTAATTCTACTCAGGTAGTAAAGTGGCTGGAGGCAAATTAGGGGTGGGATGAGGCTCCGCATGATTCCATCCATGTGATTCAGACGATAAAATGTTAAGAGATGAAAACCGGCAAAGGGTAAAGCGTGAAGGAAGCCGAGGAGATACAGCGCACGTCGGGACTGCCCGGCTCCAGTGGCAGGCGTGCGCGGGCCCTGAGGGCGCCGGGCAGGAGGAGCTCCGCCGTGACCAGGGCTCAGGGCCCTGGCGAGCAGCTCCGGGCCACACCCCTGAAAAGTTCATGCGGGTCCAGGTCTCTGACTCCACCCCGGTTCTAGAACCTTAGTGGCCCCTCTGGAGAAGATGGTTCTGCCACCTTGGCTTGTGTAGCTTTGTAACCCTGCAAAGGCATTTTTTTAAAGTAAATAGACAATAAAGAAATATAGTAGTAAGTTTTATGCTGTATGTTACTTTGTGTGGGATTTGTTTTTAACTTGTTGGAAATGAGAGTCTGATCTGTTAGAGAACTTGACTTACCAGATTTGTAATTTTAATTGAAATACTTAAGAAATACATTGTAGTCAATGTTTACATACATGAGAACCTCATTTACTGAACTTGTACATTTGATTCTTAGGAGGTTGAAATACTTTAAGAGTTTGATAGGCTAAATTTAGAAGTTTTTATGTACTAGATTTACCAGAACTATGTAAATCTTGAGAAAGATTTTGTTTCTCCTATTTATAAGTCGTCCTGTTAGGGATCTGGCACTGTAAGAAAACCAGGTGTATTACATTTGTGATTACAGTTAGAAATATTTAGGGGAATTTAATTCATCAAGCTTGTAGGTGTTGTTTATATTTTTAAGATTATTTGATTTGTGATGTTTATAAAACTTTGTGACAGATGGGAAATAGGTAAGATCATTTGATTAAGTTAAATTATTTAGGGGGAAGGACTTCATCATATGTTTAAGAGCTAACTGAGCATTAATCAAAGGGCAAGGGAAACTGAGTGTTTGATGCTTTAACAAACACAAACTAGATTTATAAAGAAACTTCCAAGATTTATAAGATGTGTTCAAAGGCAAGAGACACACAACTTCATCAGATTGAATATCAACTAAAACCCATGTTGTAAGAGTTCTTTGTTATGGCCAAGTTCTCCCTCAGACATGAAGCACTCAAGTGATGCCTCACGCATTTGCGGGTGGCGGCTTTGGGACACACAGATGGGGGAAGTGAATGTGTGGTTTTGGAGATGTTATGAAAGAAAAAGATTTAGTTTTTCAGGGACTGCGATATGCAGTATCCAGTGCTGGGCTTCTGGTACAGTGTGTGGACATTTCCACAGGTGGGAAGGGTGCTGAAAAGCATGTAGCAAGAAGTTTGCTGACTCAATTAAGAGGATTTAAAACTATAATTTATTGGGGGAGGGGAGGAGTTTCACCCCATTGCTGTTTTACCTGAGGTAGAAGGAATCTCCAAAGGCTAAGACAGGAATAGGTACATATAATGGATATAGTGTGCCAGGGTTAATCAGAGTTAATTACTATTAACTGAGCTCTTACTGGATGTCAGGTACTGAACTAGTTACTTTCCATACTCTGCCTGCCTTCTCCTGGCAACAATGTTCTTGCAAGGTAACTTTTATTATACCCTTTTATCAGATGGGGAAACCGAGGCCCGTTTTCGCATAGCTTGTAAGTCGTAGAACCACTGCTGGAACCCACTGCCGGTGCGCTTTCCTACACTGAACTCCATCGCCAAAGGTCAGATGTAAGGTTATTCAAAGACACTCTTATGCAAAGGACATGAGAGGCACTCCATGGACGCCCCCAAACACTGAATGTAGTGAGGAAGCTGCATTGGAAAGTTGATTAAGAATTGTGAAAGAGAAGCCTGGCAAGGCACCAGCCAGTGCCGCCCAGACACAGCTCCTAGAGCCCTTTCTGAGCTGCATTACTGCTCATGCTGAGACTTATGTCTCAGTGATTCCATTCAAGTATCTCTTCATCCCCTGGGGTTCCTTATCCATAGAATTTTGTATGTCCCCTTCCAGTGAGTTGGAATCACAACCCCTAATGTGGCAAAAGGGGAGATTTTGGTAATATCAGTCAGCCCCCCAGTCTGTTCTACAGGTCTGTGACTTTCTCAGGCCATTCTGCTTGGATTTTCCTGTGTCTGTGGTATTTAAACATGGTTTGAACTAGGTGTTCAGACAACTGCTATGGAGCCAGGACTTGGAGGGCTGTCTGGGGGGTAGGCTTATGCTGATCCCGCCTCAGGAAGGGCAAGTAAAGCAGAGAGTGCACTTCCTGTTGCTAGTGAGGGTGCTGCAGAAAACAGCCAGGGGTTGTTAACAGTGGGGCCACAGAAGGACCCCTGCAATATCCCAGAGTCTCTGGTATACCTGGAGACACTGGCGGTAAGGTAAAAATGATGACTACTCCCCTAGTTAGACATGTTCTTCTGGGGTGCAATGTCTACTGGCGACAGGGTGTGGGTCAGGAATCCAGGGCGGCCCAGTAAGGTGGAGTGTGGAAGAGGCAAATGTTACTTAGAACACATATAGTTATCATAGAACCGAGGGTTCTGAACCAAAGGTGTTCTGTAGTAGCAAAATCCCAAGGTAGGCATAACTTTGGCTGAAGCTTTCTTTTGCTTCAAGGCTTAGCAAGTGTGTCTTGAGGTCTTCCTGATGCATTGGGTCTGCTTTTCAGATCTTGGTTGATATGTTCAGGGAGGAGGTACAGTCAAGTCAACCACTACACACACATATTAATGAGTGCTCTACTCTGTGCCAGACATCTGGATAGCTGCTAGGAACAGGAAACTAGAGAAAGCATCCCCGTTTTCATGGTGCTTGCAATCCAGTGGGCAGGGAGGTGTGGGAGAGACCAAGTTATAGACAGTTGCATAAATGACATGGGAATAGATAAGAAGCACAGCTCATCTAGACTTGCAGGATAAAGTCAGCTTCTTAGTGGAAGTGGCACTTTAGGTAGATCCAAGAGGACAAAGTTACCAGGTAAGATGCCAGCTCCACAGCAAGTAGTGGTAGCAGAGTAATGCTCAGTTCTGGGCACTGTTAGCCTCTCATGGAAGAGGACCATTAACAAATGGGAATAGCAGGAGAGACCAATGAGGACGGAAGGTGAAGGAACCAGGGACAGTTAACCAGGGATGGAAAGCTTCAGGAGGGATGTATCAGACTGCCTCGTGGAAGAGGTATTATACTAGTAGGAGCAGCCAAAATCAGAGATAGATTTCAAGTCAATGAAAGGTATAATTTTATAATGATTCAAAATAGAATGAATTTGACAAATGAGACAAATTGAGTAAAATATTTAAAAAGAATCTGATACTCTTACAGTGGCCCTATCTAGAAGGTTGTGGGGTTGAATTTTTATTTGGGTGGAAAATTGTCTAATGGTCTCTAATGTCCTCTCTGGCACAGTAGGGCCCTTACATTATTTTCTGCCTTCAGTCACAGCTTTCCTTAGATAATATAGCATCCAAAAGCCACCTTGAGTAAGAGTATGTAGGCAGATGTCTAAGGCACATGAACATAAATTGCATGGATCTCCAAGTTATAAGGGGGTGGAGGGTGGGGGGATGATGCTAAACGAAACTTTTTTCTAACAGTCTTTCCAAGGTAGAAACAGAATTCCCATTGGTATCGAGGATTAGACGAGACAATGGATTGGACCTCATGCAAATATAAGGTGTCATTATCAATTTTACTACCATGAAATCTCTTTTCTAGGTTCCAAGTGACAAACATTAATAAATCATTATGATCATCCCCAATCCAGTGTTCTTAAAGTTAATTAAAAGAAAAATATTCCACATTGTTTCCTCTGTACTTTGCTGTTTCTTTCCTCCTCCTCCTTCTCCTCTTCCTCTTGCTTTTCTTTATTTTATAGTAAGTCTTTCCCTTTTCCTCCAGGGTAATTCTTAGCTCGGTCTCCATCCTCAGCATGGAATTAATTGCATTGGGTCATAACAGCATTCATGATTTTATCAATCCCCATAGGCGGAGAGTTTAAGGGCAAATGCAATAGTTTATTGGCTCTGCATCTGGCACACTGTAAGTGCTCGATAATGGTTTGATGGATGGATGGATGGATGGACGGATGGATGGATGGATGGATGGACGGATGGATGGATGGATGGATGGATGGATGGATGGATGGATGAGGAGGAGGAGGCCTTTCCCTCACTGCCATCTGAGTCCGTCCTCCTTCACCATACTCTGATGATGCTGCCACAGCTCCCCAACGCTCTCTCCTGCCGAATCCAATGTCCTCATGATCCTTGGATTCTAATGAAATTAATAAATATAGCCACAAGTAGCCTCTCTTAATCTTTGTCATGCCACATGTCCTGATTTCTCCACTATCTCTCTGCTTCTTTTTTCCCCTCCTACTGCCTGATAGGACATTTCTGTGAATCTTTTGTCCCTTGTCTGGAAATATGTATGTAGTTAAAGGGATGCTCTCTATTTTCAAACTCCAATAAGCCATCTGTTTGGAAGACTACTAAATCTAATTTTGATCCCTGGCTTCTCATTCACAAGCCCTACCTTTCAAATTGCTTGTTGGGCCTTTCTTACTAATTACTATGTTTTCATATCAAATCCAACCAAAACTGTGCTCATCTTCTTCCTACCAGCACCTCCGTTCATCCCCGACTCACTGTGAATTCACTTAAGTCAGCCTGACATCTTCCCCAAACACTTTGCAACTTTTTACCTCTACACTTTGTTATACATTTTCTTTTACTTGGAATGTTACCTTTATCATGCTCTCCATAAATTTTATCTAATCTTCAAGGCCCAAGTCAGCTGCCACCTCTTGGTGTTTTCCTTGAGCATTTCTGCTGGATATAACCTTGCTTGTCTCCAGTGCAGAACTGTCTGTACAATCCATATGAAACGTATCATGTAACACCTTACATTGTAGTTCTCTCTAAATCAGTCCCATTTGTTTCAATATGTAGCATATGCCCTTCGAGGGAAGATGTGAGGCCCTGAGAGGGAATATCACCTGACCTGGGGGCATCTTCCTTTGATGGGCTGAAGATCTTTGTCCATATTTAACAGTGAGTATTTTCACTTCATTATTCTCGTTCTACCATTTGCTAATTCAACAGCAGTAATTCTACTCTGCGCTTTTACACAGAAAATTCCTCTTAATTTCCCCTTAAGTGAACCTATATTTCTGCTGGTGTTTTAAAAAGCCAAGGGCCACGACCATTTGGGACTCTGGGAGCTCCCATGATCAGGGAGTGGCTGTGGCAAGTGTGGCGGGCAGCTCCAGAGAGCAGATGGTCACCCATCCTCTCCAGGAAATATCCTGCGCCTGAATGACCCAGCCACTATGAAATAAGCTGTAAGAAACTCAAGTTTGATCTGCATTAATCCAGATATTTGAGGTTCCTGATAGAAAAAGACAGGGCCAGTTGTGGCCGATGACCTTTCAAGCAAACGACCATTCTCAGCATCAAGGAAGCACTTGGCCACAGGCTGGAAGGTCCACCTAAATTAGTGCGAAGGATCCTGGAATCTCAGTCTGGTCTCTGGGTGGGGAAGGACTGCCCTGAGATATACAACGGGGTCCAAATTTGGCCAACAAAGTGGGGTTCAATAAGAGCCTGCAAGTCCAGCAGAGACTTGGGGAGCAGGCTATTTAAACTTGTAGCCAAGTATGACTGGGCAGAATTGGGTAGACAGATACTAGGGATCTGTGGGCAGAGTGCTTGCTATTCATGCAGGTCTTTGCTCTCGATCCCTCTTGTACTCTCTCAGAGAGCTCATTCCCTTTTTTGTGTCCACCCATTACCCCTGTCGGGGGAACGCAGTTTTTGGTACTCGGCCATACTTTGTATAGTGCAGAGACCATCATCACGTGTATATTTCCTTTCCCTCAAACACAGCATATTAGAAATGTGTGACTAGTGAGCAGCTGTCACCTTTCATGTCACAGAAATTATAGCTGCCCCTTCCAGGTAGAGAAACAGCGTTACCAGGCCAGAGGTTTTCCGAGCCTTCTGTTGCTGTAAGGTTGGTCCAGAGTCAGGTCACCTTTCGCCTCTGCAGTCCCTCCTGTGGGGCTTAGGGGTCGGCCCTCCTCCTCCCTCCTGTAGATGTTGCTCCATGACACTAGAACCAGCCGTCATCACCAGCCCTTGCAAAATGGAGGTGTCACCTTTCAGTATCCTCCAGCTTCTCATTTCATGAAACATCACATGTACCTTTTAGTTTTTACAATAGGAAAGAACTTTTAAATTTTATTTTAAGTGGGAGAAACTACAGTTTCAAAAAGTGAAATCCCTGGTGTTTGTTGAAATTTAATTAGGGTTAGACCTGATCTTATTTAGATATATTTGTCTTTGCAATCGTTTTTACTCTAGGAGGCCACTGCCTTCAATAAATAAGTATTCCTTCCGATGGGAATCGGTCCCTTGTTCTCTCTTTCTCGCTCTTTAGTCTATGATGGAAAGATTATAGGAAAAATTTAAATTAGTACTTCAATCTACAGCTGAAGTTTTCTTCTCTGCATACATTTTGATTCTAGAAGGAAACTTGGCAAAGTTTATCAAAAGTTTGACCCAGCAATTCTACTTCAAGGAGTTTATCCTAAGATGAGAACAATGGATGCTCTCAAAGATTTATGTCCAGGATATTCATTACAAAGGTATTTGCAATTACTAAAAATAGAAACAACTTACATCTAAAAATAGGGGAATGGTTAAATAAATCATAGCCGTGCAATATAATGCAGCCATTAAAAGTCTTATTTTAGAAACTATTCCATGATATGAAAAAATCCCATGATACGATGAAAACAAAAAAGCAGCTATTAAAACTGTTTTTATTATCATCCAAAATTTGTCCTTGAAAGTATGACTGTTTGTGTAATAAATATCACAGATAGAAAGAGTAAGTGTAAGCTAGCATTCCAGAATTTTAACTGGTTTATCTGTCAGTAATAGAATTGTACACGATTTTCACGTTTTCTTTACAATTTTATGTATTTGTCAAGTGTCCTTTTGGAACATGTATGACTCTGTTCAGTCGCTCACTTATTCAATAAACATGTGACTGTTAGTTGTCATGCACTCTGCTCTGTGCTGAGGAGCTAAAGTAAGCAAAACAGAACAGATATGTTCCTTGCTCTGCTCAGAGTTTATAATCCTTTAAAATTAGAAGGGCAAGTCTTAAAAAAAAAATTCATTTCATTTGACCCAGTAATTCCACTTCTGGGAATCTATCCTAAGGAAATAATCAAGAAAGCAAAAAAAACTATCATACAGAAATGTTTATTAGTGCATTAATCATAACAGTAAAAATGTCTAGAAATCACCTAAACACCCAACAGTAGGGGGATGGTTAAAGAAGGTTAAAGTAATAATAGCACATTCATATAATGGAATAATAGGAAGCCATAAGGTATGTCACTGAAGACTTTTTAATAACATAGGAAAATGTTATTAATGTTTACCATCAATATCGATTGAAAAAAGTAAGCTACAAAATCATATAGTCTCTGACTTAATTATGTAGGGTAATAGTCATGAAAGAGAGTCAAATGTGAACAAGTGCTATTTTTGAATGGTAGAGTAATGGTTGATTTGTATTTTGGGGTCTATGTGTTTCATGTTTCCTAAGTTTTCTGTAGTGAACAAGGCTTAATTTTATAATCAGGAGAACCATGTTGCTTCAGTTTTTTAAAACCTGATTCAAAGATTATCTGTTAAAAATTCCAGGAACACACAAAAAGATGATATAACATTTCCTCAATGTCTGTATTGCCTGGTGGAGAAAGAAGAGAGAATTCATAGAGAGATCTTCAGGACCTTTAAAACATTACTGGGCGAGAATAGGTGACCAATGACCACTCGTGGAGCGGAGCGGCCTCCGTTCAGCGGCCCGAGGGCACTAATTCACTGTGTTCGTGAGGCCGAGCGGGAAAGAGGGGGTCCGGTTGGGGGACTCGGAGGCGGAGCCCTGAAGCCTCACCCCCGATTCTCCCTCGGACTCCAGCCTTCAGCGTGCCACTGGTCATCTTCTGGGCTCTATCTGTACATAAGGGACATGGGAACGTTTCTCAGGGCTGTTGTTCTCTCAGCCCTGGCACCAGAGGCTTTTTTTACTTCACTGAGCAGTTGTCAGGCAGAGTCAGGGTCTTGTCTATGGTTTGCCTAGAGAAAGAATAGTGGACCTTGAGATGCCAGGATCATAGCAGCCAAATGCTGGCTCCCAGCCCAATCCATAATGAAGCCTTTGACCCTGACTCCTACCCTATCCTTCTAGGTTCAAAGGGAAAGAGCAGTGCTGTGGAACATGTCATTTCTATGTAAGTCAAAGCAACAGAGCTGTCTGCTGGTGCTCCACCAGCCACTGTGTGCTCAGCGTTATGCTCACTGGCCCGTCTCCCTTGAGCTCATACAAGGCTCCAGTGCAGTAAAAATAACCAACTTAACCTAATGTACAGATCATCAAGAAAACATGTGTAGGCTGAAACTGCACATACCACAGTGAATTTTCTAAGTTTAAGGGGCAGCTGTGAGGCTAAAGAGTGAATCAGTACAGAAAGATTTATAGGCTTACTTCACTTTCAGCAAACTGAGTATCTGAAAGACAGAGTAGCATAAAAGGTAAATTTACAAAGTAATTCATTTCAATACCTCCTTGAGTAACTGTACCCTGTGCATTTAAAATATAAATTGATTCACCACATCTTGTACACACAACATATCAAGAACCTAAGAGTTATATAAAGGGAGGTGTGCATGGAACTTAGAAATCAGCATTTGGACACCACTGCAAAGGATGGAAACATAGCTTTCTCTGATTTTAAAAGTGTTCATTAACGGCAGAGGCTGAAAAAGACCTCAAATTAATTGCAAATCATAAGCCATCTTTATGCAAAAGCGTTTAGTAGTTTGGGGAAAATTTCTTTGCAGTTTTTTCTCCTAGCTCCTTCTTTGGGTTTTTCCTATTCATTTATCCGAGCGAGGCCATCCAAAGGGCCCATTTTAAAAGCACAGTGAGAGGTGTTTTAAACATACCTCCACATCCCAGGTAAACATTTAACACTTGGGCACACATATATATGCGCACTAGTGACCTAGAACATCCACAGAAAGTCAGGACAAATAGAGATGTGCTCTAATATCAATTTTCCTTCCTGCCACCTGAGGAGTAATTCATTCCAGAACGCTATCCCCAGTGTTTAAAAATACCAACGTTTTCACTTTCAATCAGCTTCTGAAACCCTAGCCTGTTGGTTGCAGGAAAGGAAGTGCTCTCAATTGCTTTTGCTAAGCATGTTTCTCTGTGGATACAGACAGGTTAAAAACACTGGCCTTACAGGATAAGAGAAATTTAGAAAAACTCCTGGGTAAGCTCCCTGAATCCTTATCTGTGGAGTGTCATAAGACAGCTCAGCTGCCTCTCAATCCTGAAGGAGAACTCCTAACAGCATAGAGGGAGCTGAATTAGAATTCTGAGCATTTTATGACTCTAATGAAATACTCGTCACATCCAAATAATATTGGAGAGTTGATGTGGGAACAGAAAATACACAAATCTTCAGAAAGAAGAGAAAACTGAGAAATTTTGCCTAGGCGTACTTAAAACTGGAAGGCACCAAAGAGGCTGCCCAACAGTATGGCATGCCTGCAGGGATTTACAAGGTCCCAGTGGGGAAGTGGTGCTGGAGGGGGCTGGTTTTCAGGGTCAAGGAGAGAAGGAATATATGCAAAGAAGGAAAGCAGGAGTTGTAAGGAAAGTGCCAGGGAGATAAGTGGAGAAGGACTGAAGACAAGGTGGCTAAATGCAGGAAAAAAAGGGGATATGTGAAGAAAAAAGGGAGACTGGAGGTAGCTGAAAAGGAGGAGAAGAGCAAAGAGGAAATAGAAAAGAAAATGATGAGAGAAGATAAAGCCCCCCTTCAGCAATGGACTCAGCTGGCTGTCAGTCAAAACCCCAGGGGCGCAAGCCAACAGGGAAGCTCCAGAGCAAAGCCATGGTCCTCTACGGACACTTTATCTTTCCCGCAAAGGGCAAGCTCACCTATCGAAGGCCACAGCTGTCATGGAGTAGATACTGGCGAAGACAGCAGCGATAGGAAAGAAGTTGTGGAATTTGCAGTAGAACAGGCCATAGTACCACTCGTTGTGGACGGCATAGGTGAAGTTCACCACAGTATTGAACGCGGCCATGGAGGCCTCCGCGAAAGCCAGGTTCACCAGGAAATAGTTAGTCACTGTCCTCATCCTCTTGTGAGCCAAGATGATCCACATCACCACTATGTTGCCCACCACGGAGGTCACCACGATGACAGTATAGGCAGCTGCCCAAAGGACAATTTGCCAGGCCGGCTGCACGAACTGGTTGGGCTCCGAGGTGTTGGTGGAGATGTTTGGGAAGAGGTCTGAGTCAACTGGGAGGACGTCATCCATTCCTCTGCTAAGCGGTTCAGCTCTCCCCTCTGTACGCACCCTGCCTTTGCAGCGGGGTCCTGAGGCCCACGCCTGTGTCAGCGTCTTGCTTAACCAAGACCAGAGAGGTGCAGGCTCTCTGTAGGCAGAACTCTTTCCTTGCAAGCAGGAGACGAGGCACTCAGAAGATAAATGCTTCTCGATGTGCTGTCTGCCCCTTGTGGCTCTGAATTCGTCCACATTCAAGCTTCAAGAAGCATTTGAGTTCAGAAATCTGGAGACAGCGTTTCTTCTGCGTTGGGCTGGAAAAGGAAAAAAAATTCCACGGGTCACGGTTCTAAGCAGGAGACCCCCGCCTTTCTGCACCTGCTGCATGCAACTCCTATTTCCCTGCTTGCAGCGGGAAATGCAAAGCCCTGTTCTGCGTGAGGACTTTGGGGCAAAGAGGGGATGCTCGTCACCGCGAGACCCGCCAAAGTTCTGAGTCTATGGTCAGGGTTCTGGGGCCCGTGTGCAGCTGGAGATTTTTCCTTGCTTTCGCTGCCGCCGCCACCGCAGCCGCGCCGCCGCCGCCACCTCGCCTGCAGCTTCGCAAGCGCCTCTTGGCTCAGGTCCTGCTGGGCTGGGGAGTTAGCAGTACCTCGGCAGGCTGCGCGCAAGCCTTTTATAACCCTTTGCAGAGACGTCACCGGGAAGGGGCAGTACCTTGGCTGCGTACTTGCCAGTCCCCCTGCGCAGCGCGGCAGCTGCACCAGCTGTTGTCAACTGTCTTACTCCACCGTCGCAGCCACCACGCCTTTTGCTGCTACCCTCTGTGGAAGTCTGCAAGCCGGTCGCCCCACGCGCTCCGCGAGGGGGCGCTAGGTGGCCGCAGAGTAATTGCTCCAGATGGGGTCTGCAGCTGGAAGCACAGATTCACCAACGCGAAAGGAGGCTCTGCGAAAGAGCTCTTGGTGATGGACACTCAACTTCCAGGGAGGGCAGCCCAGAGCGCTGCGACAGCTCTGCAGAGGTGCCTGCTTGTGGCTGTGGGAGTCGGGCAAGTGCGGGGGCGACGTGCCGGCGCTGCGCTCCGGGACGCGCTCCAGCCAGAGTGCACCGCGGCTCACTCTGGTTACTACCGAGGAGAGAGAGGCGAAGACGCCCAGTTCCAGGTGTCCGTAAAACAACTTTTTTTAGAAAACACACCCAAAATGCCTAGTTCCTTTCCCTGATGGGCTGATTCTCCTGGGAAGCAATGATACAGGTTCTAAGCTTTCCCCAGCCATCCTGGTGGCTTGGCCCCTCGCTCCATGAAAAGCTCCAGCTGAGCTCTCCAGTTGAACCCCCAGAGAGAACTGGGCTGGTCTCCCTGAGAAGCTCGGTGAGCGCAAGAGCCACCCATAAATAGTGTGTCTCCCAAATGCGCAGCTCTGGGCTCCCTGCCAGCCCCCACTGCGGCCTCGGGTTTGCTGCGCTGGGGACCTGGCATTCTCCGCCTCCCCGCCCCCAGGGCCTGTGGGCCAGAAGGGTCCGGCCGGGGTGGTGTCGGGGCCATTCCCCCTTCCCCGCATTCAGGTTTGCCTAGGCTAGGACTGGAGGACAGGTCTACCAACCTTCTCTCTCCAAGTCCTCTCCGCCCCTGGCGGGCTTCGAAGCCTGGTCTCGCAGTCCAAGGCCAATTCAAGTGGCCGAGATGGTGCCCGGCACCGGGAGCAGGTGAGAAGGGCCCCCTAGTCTGTGTGAACCGTTTTGGAGAAGTCGAGGTTCGGAGCTTCTTCCAGCCAGACTGCCCAGGAGATGTGGTTCTGCGGGGAATCGAACCTTCGGAGTCGTTCTGAGGGCCATCTAACCCTCTGCCTCCCCACCTCTTTTACTGCGGGGACTCGGGACGAGGGATTGTGGGACGAGGGTGGGGACGGGTAGCACGGGCGGGCACGGAGGTTCAGGTTGGCGCTAGTCCGCAGTCTCCCTGGAGCGACACTTAAGCCCGAGTCCTGCCTGGTTGCGCGCCTCTGGGAAGAGCGCGCAAAGTATCTCGCGGGAACCGCCTTAAGGCTTAAAAATGCATTGGTTTATGCTGGGCTAAAATCGGATTGTCTCTCGGGGGTGCGGAATCCGCCAGTTTACCGCGGTTTTGTTGAAGCCTGGCATTTTTCAACATTTATATGCACGGTACCTTGCCCTACCTGGCCCTCCAGGCACCCCTGAACCCTGATGAGAAAACTCCAGTGATGCCTTGAAGAGCACAGCGCCCCCTTATTTAGCGGGGAACACCTCCTGTTCCACCTGGATCTCATTGTTTCTACCACGTTCTGTGTGTGTCCACCTTCAATTTTCCTCCCAGGTTTTGTATTTTTCTCCCTGACCAGCGGAGGCCAACTGACGATTTCTAAAGGAACTCTGCTCAGTGCTTAGGGGAAAAAGAAAAAGAAAGCCAATAAAACCTAAGTTTATAATAAAAGTAAATACGAAATAAATATAAATTTAAAAAGCTGAAAAATAGAGATTTATCCATTTATCCATTAGTAGAGCAAGTTGATACTTTGACCCTGGGGCTGTGCTAGGAATGCAGACAGGGCAAGCAGTTACAGTCCGTGAAGGAGAAAAAGACAACTGTACAAAAAGGACGATACTGTGATGAGCAAAGGTGCTAGGGTCATATGAGGAGAAGATGGGAAGGCACCAGACAGACCTCTTACATGTCAAACTATGTCACTCGGCTTTAGGCCTCACAAGGACTCCCTAGCTCAGGTAGAGGGTCACCTACATTCACACTTGCCTTCAAGGGTCTGCAGAACCAGCCCTAAGTATCCGTGAGTCTGGCTTGGGTGACTCTCCTTCCTTCTCCAGGTCTCTCATGGCAGGTAGCATGTCTTAGGAACATCTATGACTTGAAGCTAAAGTTAACTGCTTTCCCATGCAGAAGGCTTACTCATGATAGGTTCATATTAAAAAAAAAGTGCCCCCCCAGTACTATAGCAGAGGGTGTCCTCGGTTTCACACATGTTGGGAGGGGGGACTTCTCTGGCATTGTCCCTTCTATTAAGTAGTGACTTTCTGCCCCACATGGGGATAGCTTTGCACAAAGGTTTAAATAAGATTCTATATATTCCTTTTTCCTTCAGGAGTTGATATTGTTTTCCTCAGCTCCTCTTTATACTGAACCTTCCTCTTTGACATACAACACGGCCCACCAGTTTCAGAATAAACCCTGTTGACAGCCTAGGACCCTTCCTTATTTGTCCAGGCTCCTTAATGCTGTGTAGACAGAAATACAAGCACACACAATACTTACACATGTAAGGGTACACAAATGCAGGACCTTTACTGTTGTCTTAATTCTGTTTTTCTTACTCAAAACATTGAATGCCTCAGAGTTAACAGGTATAGATTTAACTCGTTCTTTTCAATGGCTAAATATTTTTTCTTATGCTATGGATGCACCATAATTTATACACTCCTTTCCCTACTTATGAAAATTCACTTTGCTTCCAGTTTTTGCTACTAGAGACAATGCTACAATAAATATTTTTACATATGACTCCACCATCTGATGTTTTATTTCTATGGGATAGATCCCAAATAGACTTTCTAGGTAATGGATTACATTTATATTCATATGCATATGTGAATGTGTGTTGTGTGTTTCTATTTCTATGTAATGTTGCCAAGTTGCCTTCCAAGAGGGTGTGATACAGTTACATTTCACTAGCAGTTAAATTTTCCTTTTCCCCATATCTATTCCAGTAATAGGTCTTCAAGGTCTTTTATAGTTTTGTCAGTCTAAAATATGTAAAATATTATAATATTATTAATATATAGTATTTATTTTCCTTGCTACTAGAGAATTTCAACTTCTTTTAAGGTTTCTTGGCTATATGGATTTTCCCTTCTATAAATTGTCTATTCACATCTCTTTCACTTTTTTTGTCAGATTAATTTCCAGCCATTTTTTTCTAAGTGCTCTTTATATATCAGAGACATAAATGCTTTGCCTATCATGAATATTTCAAATATTTTTTCTAATGCTGTTATTTATATATTTGCCATAAAAACTTAAACAATTTTTATGTAGTTTATGTTTGCTTTAACAGCATTTGGGTTTTCAAGTCCTTTAAAAAAGTTTTCCCAAATACTGGATTTTTTCACATAGTCTCTTAGATTCTCTTGGCAGGCTTTTTTATTGTTTCGTTTTGTTACATTTAGATCTTCAGCTCACCTGGAGTTTGTTCTTTTACATTATGTAAAATATTTACTTTTTTTTCTTATGGTTAGCTAGTTTTGATAGCTCTATCCATTTTCCTATTGAATTAAACCATTATCCTTGTCATAGATTAAATTTTCAAATATATGTGATTTAATATTTGTATTCTCCAGTATATATATATATATATATATATATATATATTTTATTTTATTTTATTTTATTTTACATATATAAAATATATAAATACATTGTTGTGGGTAAAATTGTAATATTTCCAGAATCTCTTGCCTGGCTTTAGTGCATCTGCATATCAATAGGTGTTTCCAAGGGGTGGAGAGAAGTAGTTTATCTCCATATCAATAGTTATTTCAAGGGGTGGAGAGTGGGTGTCCATCTACATATCCATAGGTAATTACAAGGGCGTGCCAGGGTTTATCTGGACCAGAGAGGCTGGACAGAGCCCTCTTCTGCTACAGCCAGGACAACTGCTTGTAAGAAATAAAAGGGTTTCTTAACTTTATTTTTCCCTTTGATTGATTTTGGTTTTAGAGGTATTTTGCCCTAGGATTTTCCTCCCAGAGTTACAATTATATAAAATAATAAAATTCATATGCCCTGATACTTTTCCTAGCCCCTTTGCAATTAGGCAGAGCCTTTTAACTATCAGCCAATGGGTTGTGAGTGGAAATGTCTGCCACTTCCAGGCTTAAGCATAGAAATATGTGTGTGTGTTTGTGAGAGAGAGAGAAGAGAGGGAAAGAGAAAGAGAGAGAGAGAGAGGCACTTCTCCATGTTCTCTTTCCTGTCAAGTCCCAAATGGCACAGCTACAAGATGACAAGTATGGATCACCTTGACTTCCCAGGTGACTATATCATCCAGACTCTTGCCAAACCATTATGGACATGTGGCATGAGCAGAAAATGAACTTTTGTTGTGTTAAGGCTCTAGTGTTTGGGATAATTCATTATTCACCATGATATAGTTTATCCTGACTAATACAGATACAAAATATTCTATATCTGGTAAGGCAAGCTTACTTGAACGGTCATTTCATGCTTTTCTTATCTATTTAAGGCATCACATTTAAAATTTAAAAAATATGAACAAACTGCATTAGTATTCTAATTGGAACTGCCTGGAATTTATTTAATTTTAACGAAATTTACACTTCTGATATTAAGTTTTTTCATCCAAGATCATATGTCTTTCCAGTTCTTCCAATCTTATTTTATGCCTTTCAAAAAGATTTTATAATTTTGGTGAAAAAAATACACTCTTTTGATTAAACTTATTTCCATGTATTCTGTAGTTTTTGTTCCTATTATAAATGAAATATTTTTCCTTTTTAATCCTAAAGAAAACCTACTGACTTCTGTGTATGTGTTTGTGTGTGTCTGAGTGTATATGTATGTGTCCTAGTCATTTTACTAAATTTCTTAATCACTTCAGTGCTTTTTACTTGAGTTTCCTTATCAATCAAATCATTAGCATTTTCTTATCTTGTTGAATTTTCTTTACCTTCCAAGACAATGTTAGATTAAAAATGGTAATAGCAGACATTTCTGTATAGTTTCTTAATTTAAATTAAGAGAGCTTTGGATTTTTACCATTTAGGATCATGTTTGTTGTGAAATATGCTAAACAGTCTTTTATGTTTAAATGGTTTCCTTCTACTTTATTTTACTCTAAAGTTTTGATATGACTGGCTTGTAATTTTTTTCTTTTTTTAAATGGCTCTTTTAGGATCTGTTGATATGATTGTATACTTTTTTCCATGAACTTGTTGACATAATGGATTAAGTGAATGGATTTCCTAGCACTGACCCAGACACAGACCCACCCTAGCATTCCTGGCATAAATTCTGCTTGCTCAGAGACTGTATCATTCCACACCCTTGCATAGATTGCTATTTTCTTTATTGGCCTACCAGGCTCAGGTCTGATGGTTGGAGCATTCTCAACAGTGAGTTTTTAGGACTTTGCCAGGTCGTGATAGAAGTGGGGGATCAGTGTTGGCCACCCCACCCCACATATTGACCAGGCTATGAGAGTCCTGTGTCAGTACCTCCAGGAAGCCTTTCTGCCTTCCATTCTGCCTTTCTTTCTGCCCTTATCCTGTCTCAAGACCAGGGAGACTTAGCTCATCCTGTCTTCCCTCCAGGCCTTTGGGGTATCAGGAAGACTCTCTGGTATGCCAACACAAGGTAGGTCTCAGATCTGAGTACCTGGGCTCTTCTGCTATGGTCATTCCCCCCAGTTCCCACTGATCACCCACAAAAGCCCAGACTGCCAGAGGAAGCTCTGCCCCATCTATTGTTCTCTTGGCTCAACCCCCAACAGAACCCTAGGGCTCACTTATGTCCAGTGGCCCTTAAGGCCTGATTAGAGAGGATGTTGGAGTTGGCTGGGCAAGGGAGATCAGCTGCATTCAGGTCCCGAAAAACCTCAGTCCCCTGAAACCACTGGGGTGGAAGCATTCCTCCTTCACAGTATTGAAGGGTTTACTATGAGTCCCTGGCTCCCTTCCTTGGCCATCCTTTCACAAGGCAAACTGTATGCCTTAAAGCTTGTGAAAACTAAATTTTTAACTCTCTGGGGGCAGGAATATGTTAAACAACTACTCACTTGCTACCACTTCCTTTGTGGGTAAAATTACAATATTTCCAGAATCTCTCACCTGGCCTTGTGCATCTTGATATCAATAGGTGTTTCCAAGGGTGGAGAGAAGTAGTCCATTTCCATATCAATAGATGATTACAAGGGTGGGGAGAGCGAGGGTAAAACAGAACTGGAGAAGTTTGGTAGGGTCCCTTTTTTGCAGCTGGGTGGTGAGAGACATGGTGAGCAGAAGTGGAAGACTGCTGGTGAGCAATAGACAGGTTTCTCCCACTTTATTTCTGTCTTTGACTGATTTCAGTTTCAAAGGTAATTTGTCCCAAACTGGGAGAAGGATATCCCTCCCCTTTCTATCCCCTGCCCCCACAGAGTTATACCCTTCCATGAAGTATTTTGCTCAGAGTGGAGGATCAATACATATGTATTAAATTGGATTGAATGGCATGAACACTTTTGCATTTTGAAAGGTGATGTGAAGTAAAGAGAATAACAGATAAGAAATAATCAAACTGTAAATCTTCCCAACACAAAAGAACAATATACATTAATAATACTAACATGGATTAAAAGGATGGCGGTGTGAGAGGTGAGACACAGGCTTCCTCCTAAAACCACATATAATATGAAAATATAATTAATACAACTAATCCTGAAAGAGCAAAAGGAAAGAGGACGGCGCCAGGCTGCATACACCTAGAGAAAAGAACAGACCTCACAGAACAGGGTAACATACCAAAGCTGTGGCCTGGTGGGTCCCAAGCCCTTCCCCCACATGAGCTCAGCGGTGGGATGAAGAAAACTGAGCAGGGAGGAAGTAGAGGCCTGGGACTGCTGAATACCTAACTCTGGAGATCTGCTCTAGGAGCACAGACCTACATTTTCATGGTGCTTGCATGATACTCTTGTGATTACGGGGTTGGAAAGCTAAGACAGGCAGAATTCCTGGAGAGACTGAGATTCCAGCCACTTGTAGAAAGCAGGGATCCATATCCGGCTGCTCTGGGACAAAAGAAAGGTGAGCAGTCTGAGAGACTTCCTAACAAGGAAGTCCTTAGCAAAAGGGCTGCTAAAGGGGCAAGGATTGCAGAGAGCTTACTGCTCAGGAGAAAGGACAGGTAGACAAAATTTTCTGGGTACACTCTGCCCAGCAGGTTGGGAGCTCTGCTATATAGACTCTCATCTTTAAGGAGGAAAAATAAATCTTCCTCCTTAGATGATATTCAGGTGTTCCAGCTCCCTGGCTGGCTACACAGCTCCAAGGACCCCCTCCATGATACGCAGCCTACTGCGACTTTCTCCCAGCCAGCCCCACCTGGCTCGCAAAGCAGCAAACCCTACCCTGGCAATTAGCCCAGCCAGAGGGAAGATATATCTACAGCAACTAAAAACGCAAAGCATAGAGGCTTATACCTGTGTGCTCGGCCCACTGGTTCAGGCAGTGGAGACATGCATAGCAGCCAGCTAGCAGGAAACAGCTCTTTCCTCCCCCCAGGCACTAATACCACTCCCCTGCGACCCCCGACATTGCTTCAGGGGCTGAGTAGCCCCAGGGAATAGAGCTTCTGGGCACTAGAAGGCGCCATATACAAATATGAAATGCCAAAGTAATCCAGTTAAGAGTAAAATTATTAAAACCACTCCTGAGAAAGATTTAAATGACATCAACCTCATGACCCTTCCGGAAAGGGAGTTCAAAATAAAAATCATTAACATGCTCATGGAGGTAGGAAAGATACTCAAGAACTCAGGAATTAATTCCGGTTGGCGATCCAATCGTTGAAGAGAATAATGGAGGGTATTAAAAGCAGATTGGATACGGTGGAGGAGACGATAAATGAAATAGAAACTAGAGAAGAGGAATATAAAGAAGCTGAGGCACAGAGAGATAAAAGGATCTCTAAGAATGAAAGAATATTGAGAGAACTGTGGGACCATTCCAAACGGAACAATATTCATATTATAGGGGTACCAGAAGAAGAAGAGAGAGAAAAAGGGATAGAAAGTGTCTTTGAGGAGGTGATTGCTGAAAACCTCCCCAATCGGGGAAAGGAGATAGTCTCTCAGGCCATCGAGATGCACAGATCTCCTAACACAAGGGACCCAAGGAAGACAACACCAAGACATATAGTAATTAAAATGGCAAAGATGAAGGATAAGGACAGACTATTAAAAGCAGCCAGGGAGACAACTAAGATCACATACAAGGGAAAGCCCATCAGGCTATCATCAGACTTCTCAGCAGAAACTTAACAGACCAGAAGGGAGTGGCTTGATGTATTTAATGAAATGAAGCAGAAGGGCCTTGAACCAAGAATACTTTATCCAGCAAGATTATCACTTAAATTTGAAGGAGGGATTAAACAATTTCCAGATAAGCAAAAGCTGAGAGAATTTACCTCACAGAAACCATATCCACAGTGTATTTTGGGAGGGACTGCTATAGATGGAAGTGTTCCTACGGTTTAATAGCTGTCACCAGAGGTAATAAAACCACAGTAAAGAAAGTAGAACAGCTAATTGCTAAGCAAATGCAAAATTATATTAACTATTCCCAAAGTCAATCAAGGGATAGACAGAGTACAGAATATGACACCTAATATATAAAGAATGGAGGAGGAGGAAAAAGGAGGAAGAAAAAAAAAACCTTTAGATTGTGTTTGTAATACCATATTAAGTGAATAAAGTTAGACTCTTAGATCGTAAGGAACTTAACCTTGAACCTTTGGTAACCACGAATCTAAAGCCTGCAATGGCAATAAGTACATACCTATTGATAATCACCCTAAATGTAAATGGACAGAATGCACGAATCAAAAGACATAGAGTCACCGAATGGATAAAAAACCAAGACCCATCTATATGCTGCCTAGAAGAAATACGCTTTAACATAAAGACATACACAGACTAAAAGTAAAGGGATGGAAAAAGATATTTCATGCAACTAATAGGGAGAAAAAGCAGGAGTTGCAGTACTTGCATCAGACAAAATAGACTTCAAAACAAAGAATGTCACAAGACACAAAAAGGACATTACATAATGATAAAAGGGTCAATCTAACAAGAAGATATAACCATTATAAATAGCTATGCACCCAACACAGGAGCACCTACATCTGTGAAACAAATACTAACAGAATTAAAAGGAGAAATAGAAAGCAATGCATTCATTCTAGGAGACTTCAACACTCCAGTCACTCTGAAGGACAGATCAACCAGACAAAAAATAAGTAAGGAGACAGAGGCACTGAACAACACATTAGAACAGATGGACCTAACAGACATCTACAGAACTCTACACCCAAAAGCAGCAGAATACACATTCTTCTCCAGTGCATATGGAACATTTTCAAGAATAGATCATATACTAGGCCACAAAAAGAGCCTCAGTAAATTCAAAAAGATTGAAATTGTACCAACCAGTTTTTCAGACCACAAAGGTATGAAACTAGAAATAAATTACGCAAAGAAAATGAAAAATCCCACAAACACATGGAGGCTTCACAACATGCTCCTAAATAACCAATGATCAATGACCAAATAAAAACAGAGATCAAGCAATATATGGAGACAAATGACAACAATACTTCAACACCGCAAAGTCTGTGGGACGCAGTGAAGGACATGTTAAGAGGAAAGTATATTGCAATACAGACCTACCTTAGGAAAGAAGAAAATCCCATATGAGCAGTCTAAACTCACAATTAACGAAACTAGAAAAAGAAGAACAAATGAGACCCAAAGTCAGTAGAAAAAGGGACATTATAAAGATTAGAGCAGAAATAAATAAGATCAAGAAGAATAAAACAATAGAATCAATGAAAGCAAGAGCTGGTTCTTTGAGAAAATAAACAAAATAGATAAACCCCTAGCCAGACTTATTAAGACAAAAAGAGAGTCAATGCACATAAACAGAATCAGAAATGAGAAAGGAAAAATCACTATGGATGCCACAGAAATACAAAGAATTATTAGAGCATATTATGAAAAATTATATGCTAACAAACTGGATAACCTAGAAGAAATGGACAACTTTCTGGAAAAATACAACCTTCCAAGGCTGATCCAGAAAGAAACGGAAAATCTGAACAGACCCATTACGAGCAACGAAATTGAACTGGTAATCAAAAACCTGCCTAAGAACAAAACCTCTGGACCAGATGGCTTCACCGCTGAATTTTATCAAACATTTAGTGAAGACCTAATACCATCCTCCTTAAACTTTTCCAAAGAGTAGAAGAAGAGGGAATACTTCCAAACTCATTCTATGAGGCCAGCATCACTCTAATACCAAAACCAGGCAAAGCCACCACAAAAAAAGAAAATTTCAGACAATATCCCTGATGAACATAGATGCAAAAATACTCAACAAAATATTAGCAAACCGAACTCAAAAATATATCAAGAAGATCATCCATCATGATCAAGTAGGATTTATTCCAGGGATGCAAAGATGGTGCCAAATCCATCAACGTCATCCACCACATCAATAAAAAGAAGGACAAAAACCACATGATCATCTCCATAGATGCTGAAAAAGCATTGTCAACATCCATTCATGATAAAAACTCTCAAAAAATAGATATAGAGGGCAAGTACCTCAACATAATAAAGATCACATATGACAAACCCACAGCCAACATCATACTTAACAGCGAGAAGCTGAAAGCTTTTCCTTTAAGGTTGGGAACAAGACAAGGATGCCCACTCTCCTCATTTCTATTCAACATAGTACTGGAGGTCGTAGCCATGGCAATCAGACAACACAAAGAAATAAAAGGCATCCAGATTGGCAAGGAAGAAGTTAAACTGTCCCTGTTTGCTGATGACATGATATTGTACATAAAAAACCCTAAAGAATCCACTCCAAAACTACTAGATCTAATACTTGAATTCACCAAAGTTGAAGGATACAAAATTAATATGCAGAAATCTGTGGCATTCCTATACACTAACAATGACCTAGCAGAGAGACAAATCAGGAAAACAATTCCATTCACAGTTGCATCAAAAAGAATAAAATACCTAGGAATAAACCTAACCAAGGAAGTGAAAGACCTATACTCTGAAAACTATAAGACACTCATGAGAGAAGTTAAAGAAGATACCAATAAATGGAAACACATGCCGTGCTCATGGATAGGAATCAATATTGTCAAAATGGCCATACTGCCTAAAGCAATCTACAGATTGAATGCAATTCCTATCAAAATACCAAAAGCATTCTTCCACAAACTAGAGAAAAATCATTCTAAAATTCATATGGAACCATAAAGACCCCGAATAGCCAAAACAATCCTAAGAAGGAAGAATAAAGCTGGGGAGATTATGCTCCTCAACTTCAAGCTCTACTACAAAGCCACAGAAATCAAGAGAATTTGGTACTGGCATAAAAACAGACCCATAGACCAATGGAACAGACTAGAGAGCCCTGATATAAACCCAACCATATATGGTCAATTAATATATGATAAAGGAGCCATGGACATACAATGGGGAAATGACAGCCTCTTCAACAGCTGGTGTTCTCAAAACTGGACAGCTACATGGAAGAGAATCAAACTGGATTATTGTCTATCCCCATACACAAAAGTAAACTCAAAATGGATCAAAGACCTGAATATAAGTCATGAAACCATAAAACTCTTAGAAGATAACATATGCAAAAATCTCCTGAATATAAACATGAGCAACTTTTTCTGCATGCATCTCCTCAAGCAAGGGAAACAAAAGCAAAAATGAACTCATGGGACTACATCAAACTAAAAAGCTTCTGTACGGCAAAGGACACCATCAAAAGAACAAAAAGGCATCCTACAGTATGGGAGAATATATTTGTAAATGACATATCCAACAAGGGGTTAACATCCAAAATATATAAAGAACAGACCCGCCTCACCACCCAAAAAGCAAATAACCCGATTAAAAAATGGGCAGAGGATATGAAGAGAGAATCCTCCAAAAAAGAAATTCAGATGGCCAACAGACACATGAAAAGATGTTCCACATCATTAATCATCAGGGAAATGCAAATTAAAACCACAATGAGATATCACCTCACACCAGTAAGGATGGCCAGCATAAAAAATACTAAGAACAACAAATGCTGGTGAGGATATGGAGAAAGGGGAACCCTCCTACACTGCTGGTGGGACTGTAAGCTAGTTCAGCCATTGTGAAAGCAATATGGAGGTTCCTCAAAAAACTAAAAATACAAATGCCATTTGGCCCAGGAATTCTTTACCCAAAGAACACAACTTCTCAGATTCAAAAAGACATATGCACCCCTATGTTTATCGCAGCACTTTTTACAATAGCCAAGATATGGAAGCCACCTATGTGTCCATCAGTAGATGAATGGATAAAGAAGAGGTAGTACATATACACAATGGAATACTATTCAGCCATAAGAAGGAAACAAATCCTACCATTTGCAACAGTATGGATGGAGCTGGAGGATATTATGCTCAGTGAAATAAGCCAGGTAGAGAAAGACAAGTGCCAAATGATTTCCCTCATTTGTGGAGTATAACAACGAAGCAAAATAGCAGCAGACTCAGAGACTCCAAGAAGGAACTAGTGGTTACCAAAGGGGAGGGATGTGGGAGAGCAGGTGGGGAGGGAGGGTGAAGGGGATTGAGGGGTATTATGTTTAGTACACATGGTGTGGGGGATCACGGGGAAAACAGTGTAGCACAGAGAAGGCAAATAGTGAATCTGTGGCATCTTACTACACCCAAGTACAGTGACCTCATTGGGGTATGGGTGGGGACTTGATAATATGGGTAAATGTAATAACCGCATTTTTTTTTCATGTGAAACCTTCATAAGAGTGTATATCAATAATACCTTAATAAAATAATAATAATACTAACAGGAAGCAGGAGGAGGAAGAGGGTAGCTGTCATTTAAACAATGCTTAATATGTGCCCGGCCTTGTCCTACATGCTTTGCTACAGTCCCTCCATTTGACCTTTTCTCAGCGCTTCCAGCTCACAGCACGAGTACTACCGTTATAGCTGCACGTGCATTACCCCCTTTCCACCTCTCCAGACACCTGAAGCGTTTATCACAACCCAGCTATTACCACTCAGGCCCTTGTTCTTCATGGTGTTCATTTCCTGAGTCTCGAGACCCGTTGAACTAAACTGAAGGCCATGAGGTGGTCAGCGTGGCCTGCTCCACCAGAATTGGTCTGTCTGAACAGCTCTGATGCAAAGATTTTTTTTCTGAAAGGGAGGCAGACTTCAGCACGCCTTTAGGGAGCTGATGACTAGGGGTCGTCTGTAGTTTTAGATGAAGAAGTTGGTCAGGAAAAACCTTGTAACAAATTATTTCTTTTGAGAGGAATGTTTGAGAGTTGCTACTTAGATAGCAATTGCAAAGAAAAAGGCTGTGCTGGGAGAGAGAGAGAGACAGAGAGAGAGAGAGGAAGAATGTGCTGGAGAGGGCAGTCTGGGTTCATTGACAGCCATGGAAACAAAGTATAATTCTGGGTTCTTGAGATGGAAACCCATATCAGCATGGGCAGGGCCCAATAGGATTTTAGTGTTCCTGAGAAATTTTTACATCGTATATGTGAACTGAAGAAGATGCTGAGTAATTATAACCGTTTGAATGTTTCCTTGCAAAGTGGAAAAGAAAGAAGGAATAAAATAAGAAATTGACTTTTTTCTCTAAAAACGAAAATTCTATTTAATGTATACAGGGTAGATGGAAAATTAATATATCAATTATGGTTTTGTTTTTACTTCTATTTGCCAGGATTTGTGGCTTCTCTAGATAAGAATGTGATGTTCTCTGTAGATGTGAACTATGAATATATAGAAATGTGTCATTGTGTTTCCCACATATCACAATTAACAGAAAAACCTCAGGCTTGATGACCGTTTTCATATGCTGTCACTTCCTTCTAAAGTATAGAGGATTAAATAGGCTCGATTAGAAAATGCTTTTTTAAGAATCATAGTTTATTATCTCAAACTTATTTATTAACTCAGTAATTCCCTTCCAAAACAACAATCATAAAAATTCGGTCCTTTAAAAAATATATAATTTATTATATAAAGAATTAAAACTTTTGAAATAGTCAATTGAAACTTCAAAAAATAAGGAAAAAACAAAATAAACACAGTATTTTGACTCAGAGATTCAAAAATGAGAGAAAACTGCATAATGCTGTATCTTAGGCTAATAGATTTTAAACACTTTATTGCTGGTCTTATTTCCTTGTATCTGGTCTCCTGATACAAAGAGATGGATGTCTGGAATCCGAGATCCTCAAATCCCAAATGGGTCTTCTATTTCATCCCACTTAACTGAATGACAGATGTGTTAAGGGACTGTAACTCCTTGGGGTTTGGGGGAATCCTAGTGCAAAATGCTTTTGAAACCGAAATCAGTCAAAGGGAGTTATTTATTTATTTAGTTTAAGAAACCCATTTTTTTCTTACAAGCAGTTATCCAGTGTCTCTCTCTCCACCTGGCTGCAGCACAAGAGAGAGTTCCACCCACCCTTTCTGGTCCAGATAAGCCCTTGGCTGGTCCATGTAATTACCTATTCATATGGAGATAACTACCTCTCTCCACCCCTTGGAAACACCTATTGATATGGAAGTGCACTAAAGCCAGGTGAGAGATTCTGGAAATATTGCAATTTTACCCAGAGGGACCTTAGGTGAATGGATATTATTTCTAAGGCTTTCGCATCCAATTCTAGTGGGTTAAGGTATAAATTGACATAATCTCTCTGGAGGACAATTTGAGTTAGGTATTAAAAGTCTTAAAACAATATCTATTCTTTTGATACTGTGATTTTCACTTTTTTTTAATTCTCAAAGAGAGAGAGAAAAAGAAATGTGCACAGGGATTTTTGTTAGGAAGGTTCACTGAAGCTTCATACATAATAGCAAATAATGAAAACAAATGAAATGTTCCATACTAGAAGTTTGGTTAAATAATTCATGGCATACCCCTGTGTGATCCAGACCTTAAAAATCATGTTTTCAACGTTATTTTAATGATATGGAAAAGGGTTTAAAGTAGATTTTTGAAAGCAGCAAGATACCAGTGTCTATAACTTGATGCTAATTCTGTAAAAATTACCACATGTTACTTATGAAGAGAAAAGACTGGAAAGTGATGACCCATCAAAATATTTACAGTGGTAGTGTTGAGGCTGTTAAAGTTTTCTCTCTCATTATTTAGTATTTCCCAAATCTTCTGTGATGAACATATTTTCCTTTACTACTAAGAGAAAATAAAATTTAAAAAGGGCAAGTCCCTTAAATTGTAAAATCAGGACTCATTCTGAAGACCTGTACTGTAAAATCAGTGTGGCTGAAGTGATTCCCTTCAGTTGTGAAAACCAGCTTCTCCAGAAAATGATAAAATTATCATGTTTCGAAACCCTTCTGTGGAAAATGGTTCTATTCGCGATACCCATTCATTTGTTTTGGCTCCGAGATGTGTCTACAGGCCTGCCAACCTGAGCATCCTGGCTTCCTTCCTTTTCTGGGGTTGATTGTGTTGTATGCAGGTAGTGGCTTGGGGAAGAGGTTTACCTTGTCCCATGGAGTCATGTCCTCATCAGAGGGATTTCTCAGTGATGGAGGTTACAGAGACTCTTCAGGATGGCTTGTTGGAGGGGCCTTTGCCATCTCCTCAAATTCTGCAAATGCATCTATTTTTAGGGCATTGCTGTGAAGCCCATCCATCTCTGAGCATGGGAGGCACCAGGCAAGGAACTGGAAAGACACTGGAATCCATCAGATAGCATTAGTTCCTGCTTGGACACAACTGTAAAAAGACTTCACTTACCCACCTACTTATTCTGGCACTTGTTCTTGATTAAGAAGAGTGGTGACTGGATTCACTTGGCTCAACTGCGGCTGCATAACATGACCAGGAAGGATATTTAACTTAAAAATTGTCTCCATTTCTTTCATATCAAAGCAGTTGATGATAATTTTAAAAGTGAGAAGTATGCAAAAGGAGAACGAAGGGGAAAGCAATCACTTTGCCAGCAGCCCTGCTTATGGATGGAATAGAGTGGGTGCTGTCCGGGGCTTCCTCTCTGCCCCTCCAACACGCTCCTCTACCCTCTGGGGGTATATCTGATCCGGCTCATGCAAATTCTGGAGCCTCACCCCAAACCTACTCTATTAATTTGCCAGGGATGCCACAACAAAGTACCAGATTGGGTGACTAAACAGAAATTTATTTCTCAGAGTCCTGGAGGTTAGAAGTCCACGATCAAGGGGTCAGCAGGTTTGGACTCTGCTGCGGCCTCTCTCCATCACTTGCAGATGGCCACCATCTCATTATGTCCTCACATGGTCTTCCCTCTGTGTGCACACACCCTTGGTGTCTCTTTGCCCTAATTTCTTCTTAAAAGGACACCAGGCAGATTGGATTAGGGTACACCCTAACAGTCTTATTTTAATTTAATTACCTCTTTAAAGGCTTGATCTCAAAATATAGTCACATTCTGAGCTACTGAGGGTTAGGTCTTTAACAAATGAATTTTTCTGGGGTGGGAGTTGAGGAGTGGGGGTGGAGGTGTGGGGGTTGGGGTTACAGTTTAGTCCATAACACCTATTGAAGAAACTGGGGCTTTCTTTACTTTTAGTATTATTATCTGGCTCTGGGATCAGGGTAAGGCTGATCTCATAAAATGATTTAGGGAGTGTTTCCTCCTCTTCAATTTTTTAGAAGAGTTCAAGGAAGATAAGCATTAATTCTTCTTTAAATGTTTGGTAGAATTCATCAGGGAAGTCATCTGTTTTTGGCCTTTTCTTTGCTGGGAAGTTTTTAAAAAATTTTTTCAATCTCCTTGCTCTTTATTGTCTGTTCAATTTTCAGTTTTTTTGTGATTCAGTCTTGGTAGATTGTTTCTTGGAATTTATACATTTCTTGTAGGTTATCCAGTTTGTTTTTTTTTTATAATAGTTCATAGTAGTCTCATAATCCTTTGTATTTTTGTGGTGTCAATGACTTTTTTTTTTGTTTTATTTATTTGAGTCTTCTCTTTTTTTTTCTTTGTCCAGCTAAAAGGTTTCTCAATTTTGCTTTTGTGTTCAAAAGAGAAGTTCTCATTTTGTTAATCTTTTCTATTGTTTTTCTAGTCTCCATTTCATTTATTTTTGCTCTGAATTTTATTTCCTCCTTTCTGTTAACTGGGCTTAGTTTGTTCTTATTTTTCTAGTTCTTGAGGTATAAAGTTAGGTTGCTTACTGGAGATCTTTCCTTTTTCTTAATGTAGGTGTTTATCACTATAACCTTCCCTCTTACAG
>JAQQAC010020896.1:65227623-65254671 GCA_029783875.1 Phataginus tricuspis
TACTTTTACAGCATCCCATAGGTTTTGGCATGTTTTGTTTTCTTTTTCATTTGTTTTAAGATTTTTTAAATTTTCCTTTTGATTTTTTCTTTGACCTATTGGTTGTTGAGGAGTGTTTGTTTAATTATTTCCTTCTCTCTGCTTCATTTTAATTTGCCTTGTTATACCTCTTCTTGCAGTTTGAGCTGGGGATTTCATTCATTTATTTCATTCTTTTACTTTTAAAGAATTGAGTTAAAGTATTTAATATTATGAATTTCCTGTGATCATTGCTTTAATTGTATTCAGTAGATTCTGATGGTGTTATATTTATCCTCATTCATTTCTTCTATTAGTTTCCAGTTTTCCATGGAAATTTTCCATCTTGTTATTTAATTTCTTAAATTCACTATAATGGTTTCTTTAATGTCCATGTTTGATAATTCCAGCATTTGGATATTCTGTGGGTTTTTTGCACTGTCTATTTTTTTCCTGATTTTTGGTTCTTGTCTTTTTGCATGCTTAGTTATTTTCGTTGTGTGACAGAAGAGGTGTCTGAAAAAATACAAAGATAATTTGAGGCATTTGATAATGTTATATTCCCACAGAGAGGAGTTACTTCTGCTTCTGGCATGTGGCTAGGATGACTTTCATCTAATCAGGACTTGAACTGATTGGAAGTGACAATTTCATTTTTGTGAGGTCTGGTCTATTTTCATTTCACCAATGATTTTAGGGTGATGTTCTTCAGGAGTTCAAACTGAATCCTTGGACATTTATAAGGACTCTTCTTTCTTCGTGGGCACTGAACTCAATTTTTTTGTCTTTTCAGCCATGTAAAACAACCGGAACCTCTGCTCAGTTTCTCAGCCTCTTAGTTACCGCTTAAGAAAAGGCAAAAGCCTTCTCTTCTGGAGTGTCTTTAAGACCCCTCTTAGAGGGGGTCAAGGTGGTTGGCTGGAGCGGGAGGCCACTGCTGCGCATTGGGCAGTACCTGTTAATAAGGATGAGAGTGTTTCAATTACAAAAAATAAATTGGCCTTGTTTTTTAGAGAAGTTTCAGGTTTTGAGCAGAAAGTACAAAAAGTAGCCATATACTGCCTCCCACAACCAGTTTTATTAGCCTTAACAGTGCATACCAGCTGTAAAACTGCTAGTCCCACATCTCCTGGGAGATAAGCCCAGAGAATCTTAGAGTTTTATGGTCTTGATCTGCTCCCACCTTTATCAGCTTTGTCTTCTGCCTGGCTCTCTGAGGTAACAAGCTGGCACTACTAGTAAGTCACACACTAGTAAGAGATATCTTGTCAACAATTTTCTGTGAAGGGAATTATCACCCAGTTCAGAGCCAAAATTCTGTCCTGTAGACAAAGTGTCAAATCATGCTGACAGACACCTGCTGGCAAATCCATAGGCTTTTTACCCCTTTCATCTTCCCAAGATAGTTTTACTGGTAGTAGTTAAAAACAAAAACAAAAAAAGGGAAGGCTTGTGAGGATCAGCTGATGGCTTCACTGGAGCCTGAGCTGAGGAGACCAGCGAAGCAGTGAGAGCCCTCAGATTCCTGTCTTTACCAGCTTCTGAAAAGACAAAACATTTTTTATTTCATTTTCTAACAATTGACCTAGCCTGGACCTGATACCTCCGTGTCTGATTTTAAAAGAATGTTGTGATATTGAAATAGTGCCCCACAAATCTCCTTAGAGTTAAAATTCCACAAGTTCCTCTAATTCTCCCATAGAATTTCACAAAAGCCTTTAATTCTCAATAGCAGTTGTAACATGGCCAGAAGGTAACAGCAGAAATCTTTTCTGTTCCCATTCTCACTTGGAGTACTGCATACCTAAAATTATTTTGTAAAGTCAGGATAAAACTGGCATTGGACAAAAATAATTTCAAAGACGTTTCAGCCAGGTGATTAAGGACTTTTACCCGTCTAATGTCTTTCTACACATCTTAAAGTAATTTTTTTTCATCTACCACCTTTTCCATTAAGCATTAAACTTAATAAGGGATCTAGAAATCTTGAGACACCTTCTTAAATGTATAAAAATCTCTCTAGGTAAAAAAAGGCTATTTTTTCCTTATCTTTCAGAACCATATGCATCTGTTATATCTGCTCTGAGATGGTTACACAGTGAACTGCTGGTTTCCTATCAAATAATCCAATACTTCTTGTCCACAGGATACTGTGTAATCATCAGTATTAATCAGATAATTAAGAGTATGGTACTCCAAGCATATTCAAATGTTTCTAGACTTCTTTCTCACAACCACAATTGGAAAGCATATGGTCTGTGGGTTTTGGTAATGGTCTAGTAAAACCTCAGTTCTTTAAGATGATTACTCAGATCGTTAATCATCAATAGGTTTTTCCTTGAATTTTCTTGAGTCATTTGGCTTTACTGTGTGCAGGTTGACTTGAACACACTTCATATCACATTCTTGTGGAGAAAATTGTCTTGCTACTGTGCTGAGCACTTTCTTTCAATCTCTCCTTCACATCTTAGGAACTAAAAATTCATAAAAGTTAAATCTGTCTCAATTCATGGAGTTTTCTAGAACAAAGCTTGGGATGAATGTGTTGGGAATTATTTCCTACTTGTCTCCATGATCTGATAGAAGACTACTGTGATTAGTGGAGAACATAATGGAATATCTGTCATCTGTCACAGCCTATAAAGTGTTAGCATTTTCGACAACCAAGGTATTTTTCTCTCTTACTGCGTCCATGGGGTAAGAACACTTAAAACAGCTGCATCTACCTTTCTATAATCTGTTCAGTGAATTTCAACTTCACCAACTTAAGATTTATTAGTCATTCTTGGTTCCCTCAACAAATATTTGGGTACCAGACTCTGTACTATGCATATGGTAAATAAGAAAAGTATGCTCCCTGTCCTCAAAAGGAAGACAAATAAAGAGGCAAACACCATGAAGCATGGAGCATATAAAGAGAGGACCTGGCCCAGAGCTGGGATGGCAGGGCTGACTTCACAAAGGGAGTGATCTCTGAGCTAGCCAGGTCATGCTGCAATAACAAACAGCCCCCAAATTCTGGTGGTGTAACGTAACAAAAGTTTATTTCTTGATTTTGCAGGAAGCATTTCTAACCACATTGGTCAAAACTGGTCATATGGCTGCAAGGAGGCTGGAAGGGTAGTTGCCATGTGCCCTGGGAGCAGGAAGGTAAAACAGAGTTTTGAATGTGTAGCATTGTCTCTGCCATAGTTGATCCTTCTGGACACCACATACTCATTTCATTTTTCCTTCCACATATAGAATACACTCCCCAAGGGAGTTAATTCAGGGTCCCATTCAGTTACAACACAAAACCCAAGAGTCCAGTATCTCTGGACAAATCAGGTACAAATGTAGATTCCATTGATCTTGTGGCATTTGATCTAAAAATAGACAAGAATCTGAGCTCCCACCCTGCACCCAATATACAATCATGAAATAGGATGGGAGAACCACAATCATGACATTCTCATTTGGAAAGGACAAGAATGGGAAACACACAGCAGATATGAGAACCATGGGTATACACTAGTGAAGACTAGTCCATGGCACCTCTGAAACCCTGTTGGGTAGATCTTATGGGGTTTACTTAACAAAGGCAGTGGTTTTCAATGTGGGGCAATTTTGCCCCGGGGCTCATTTGGTAATATCTGGAGACATTTTTAGTTGTCACAACTGGGGAAGAGACTACGGGCATCTAGTGGGTAGAGGTCAGGGATGTTGCTAAACACCCTACTATGCACAGGACAGACCCCACAGCCAAAAATTACCTGGCCCAGGAGGTCAGTAGTGCTGAGGCTGAGGAGCTCTGACCTGGGGATAAGGAAGACTGTTTGATGAGGCTCTGGCCCTCCTCCCTGGTTTAATGTGGCCTGCAGGTCCTAGCGCCGACCTTCTCAAAGCTTCCCCCTTTTCATTTTCCCTTGCGCGGCATCAGAGCCACAGCACTGAGGGGTATGTCCTCATGAGAGTACTACACAGCTGAAACTCCTGTAAGATGCAGACTCAAGTATCATTTTTAGTCTCGAACAGTCATGATTTTCTTTTCATGATTGTTCATTTCTTTGACAGTTCAACTCTTTCAAAACAGATCTGTTTGATTCTAATCAGTTCCTTGTGCCTGTACCTATACACATGGTTCATCACAAGACAGTTCTCATACCTGCTTTTTCTTTGCTTTACCATCCCCCAAGCCCTCTTAATGGAGACTCTCCTGGACTTTTGTGGAAAAGCTTCACACTTAATCCCATCTCTGACAAGACAATTTTAATGGGCCTTTGCCACTCAAAGACTTTCTTAACATTAACTATTCCTATTTGGGGTGTAAAAGAAATTAGTTTTTCCAGTTCTTCAAGGCCATGAATTTTTGAACTATTTATTCACTTTCATTTCTGCTTAATTCCTTCCTGATTTCATCTCCACTTGTACTTCCTTGCCAAATGCAGCCAAATAATTAACAACACATATCACTAAGTTTCTTCTTTTCAACATTTCCATAAGAGCCAAAACTTCATTAGGGAATTTGTTTCCCAAGTAATTGCAGACATATTTTTTGCTAGAAATTTGTCCACTTTATAACATGGATTAACATTTTCCCAGCCTTAAATGTTGATTTTCTAACATTTGCCACCCATCTGCTAAGCCAATGCCTCATAATTTAGATTTTTGCTGTGGTAGTACCCAACCCCTGAGACCATTTTTCTGTACTAGTCAGAGGATGCTACACCATGCTGTGGTAACAAACATTCCCCAGACTTAGTGGGTTAACAAAATGCCTCTGGTTTTTTGCTCACAAAGCCTGCCTTGGGTTTGAGTGACTCACTTCCTTATTACCACTGAGACACCCTCTTCTTTCACCTTATGGCTCTGCCTTCTCCACACGAGGTCTTTGAGTTTGCCAGGACAGGAGGAGCCAAGACACATAAGAATCAAGGTTTTGCTGCCTCAGGCTGGAAATGACACATATCACTTCTGATGATATTTCATTGGTTAAAGCTAGCAAACTCCAACATTACTAGGGCTGAGAAGCACACTTTTCCATGCCCATGAAGAGGGAATATGAAACTGGGCTTGATGAATATGAAGTATTGTCTCTGCCTAGCAGAGAAGTTGAAGGATTAGAAGGAGTCAAGTCCAATGAGGAGGGTGGAAAGTGGGGATTTTCTAGGCAGAGGGTATTACTTGTGTGAAAGCCTGGAGGCAAGAAAGAAGGCCAGTCATTCCAGGAACGGACAGAAGTGTCCTGTGGTTAAGCCTTTGTGAGGGCCTTTGGGAGGAAGGAGGTAAGACAAGGGAATAAAGAGAACCAGGAAGGGGCTCTCATTATGCTAAACTGTATTGATAAAGAAAGAATTTTCCTTTGTCAATATGTGGTTTTAAACATGGGAATGATAATTTCATAGCTATTTATTATAAAATGTGATTCACAGAGTCCAGGATAGATTTCAGTACGTAAGATATGAGGCAGAGGTCCAGTTAAAATGTTCTTGTAAGCCACCCAGGGAAGGAATTGCCTGAATTTGAGTAGTTTCAGAGAGGCTAGAGCCGCACAAATAAGTCTAAGAGAGTTCTAGGAGGCAGAGTCGGTGTGGATGGATGGTTAATTAGCTATAAACAGGTGAAAGAGTCGTGAATACGACCCAAACTTCTGTTTGGGCACCTGTGTGGACCATGGCATCATTCACCGATGGAAATACAGGTAGAAGCCCCAGCACTCAGACACAGACACCCATCCTGTCATGTTTTTTAGTAGAAAACTGGCCTGATGCTGACTGCAAGAAACACTTGAGAATTACATTAACCAGTGAGCATTGGAAGGCAAGGCCTTCTTGCAACCTAGCTTTCATTCCTCAGGAGTTATAGGGGGCTACTTGTCCTAGATGGAAAAAAAAATAGGCTGCTTATCCATATCAACTCTATCCTAAAGAGAAGCTGAAGACCTCCACCCCTCATGATGCTGTGTTAGTATAGCCACTTTAGAAAAGAGTTTGGTATCACCTACAATAGCTGAATATATACTGTGATGCTTAATTTTATGCATCATCTTGATTGGGCCACAGTGCCCAGATTTGTGGTCAGACAATATTCTGAATGTTTCTTGAGGTTTTGGGGAAGATTTACATTTAAATCAATGGACTTTGAGTGAAGCAGATGTCCTTACATAATGTAGGTATCCCCTCGTCCACTCAGGTGAAGGCCAGTATAGAATAAAAGCCTGACCTCTCCTAAGCAAGAGGGAATTCTACAGCTGATGGCCTTGGACTTGAAGTGCAGCATAATTGCGCTATGCATGAACAAATCGTGCTATGGGCATACAATGGAATGATATACAGCAATGAGAATGAATAAACTAGAATCATGCACAAAAACAATGAATCTACTGGACCTGACACTGAATGGAGAGAAAGCAAGATACAGAAGACTAGATATAATAAATTCCATCTACATACATTTTAAGAGCAAGCAAAGGTAATTATAATTTTAAGGATACATGCTTAAATGGTAACAATATAAAGAAAATAAAAAGGAAGCAATTACCAGAAAAATTCTAGACAGTGGTTATTTTTAAAAGGATTTTAAAAAGGAACATACAGGAGACTTCTGGGTGCTGGCAATTCCCTATTTCTTGCTCTGGGTGGTGGTTATCATTGTCACTTATAATTATTCGATATATTATTCATTTATGTTTTAGGTACTTCATGTATTTTCTTCCACAATCTAAAAAAGTTTTTTAAAGAAACCTACGTATGTCACTTTTCTGAAATGCCCTCCAGTTTTTTTTCAATCAGAGGCTATTTTATTCTGGCCATTGGGGCAGATAAATTGTGCCTACCCACTTCTCTGTTCCTACAATAGAATAATGTGTGTGTGTGTGTGTGTGTGTGTGTGTGTGCGTGTGTGTGTGCACATGTGTTTGGGGAGTGCCTTCCTGCTAATCGTGACAGAGCCTGGTCACTCCTACTCCCTAAAAGGATTAACAACCCCGCGGTGACCCTACTGGCTGGGCTACATCCACTTTAACTTCTACCACTAAAGTCTGAAGCCAGGCTTCTGCATGTGCTCTTACGCTTTTCCTTCTGTTCCATTGCTCCTCCTAATTAACAATGACAGTGAGAATCTAAAGAGGCCTCGAGACTTTAATACAAACTGAGTGTCCACAACAGCAAGTCACTGTTTATAGTCTGTTGTCACAGTTTCCAAATATGTCTGCTTTGGCCGTTCTCCAATTACTGGCCTTCACTGTTTTTCATGATGAGCACTTTTGCTATAGATCTACTTGGTGGATGGCTTAGCCTGCAGTTTGATGCAGCGTTAAATTTCAGTGTGCTTTTTTAACAGTCACATCAAAGATTCCAGTAAACTTGAGGTTGTGTATGACCTCTAGTGCAGAAACACTAACTTTCTGTAATTTTTCTACTCTTCCCTGCCTCAGGGACCTGCCACTAGGGCACATATTGTTGCCACAATTCCAAAGCCTTCACTGCAGGAACTTGGCTCCACAGAGCCTCCAAACGCACACTGGTGTGCCATTTGCTTCTTCCCTGGGGCTTTACTGCTTTCCCTTTTGCCTGTCACAGAGGCTCATCGTAAGGGGTTCTTCCCAGAGGAATGGGACTGGGATCAGCCCATTTACTGTCAGTGGGTCTCTTTCAGCTCCAGGGAAGACTCCATTCAGAAAACAGTTGAACAGATTTGGTTTCTGTTGATGCTGGTTTACACATAGTTTACACATAGGACCTCTCTTCATTTGATAATTCTCCCACCTAAAGCCATTCAGGCAAATGTGGGAATGTCCCACTCTAGGTCAGCTATATCACAGCCATAAAGCGTTGGGCCTGAAGCTATAAGCTGCGTCTATCCGCAGGAAGTTAAGTAACTTCAACAATTTTTCTCTTCCTTGGGAGGGACTACCCCAATCCTCAGGAACTGGCACACATTTCCAGGCAAGGCTTTTTGAGTGGTTGGGAGGTCATGATGCAGATGCCCTCATGGCCCTGCTCTGGATGATAGCTTTATTATGCAGATGGGCATTATGTCAGAATCCATCAATAACCTTGGACTAGATCCTCCAAAACATAACCTCTGTTTATAGAGGCCATATTTGAGTGCAAGGCTGTATTAACTATAACAAACCTTATTACTGTGGTTCTTGACCCCATTAATTGTTAAAAGGACCTCTGGTCCTGGCAAATTCTCTTTCAATTATTCCTAGAAATATTCAGAGACTCTCTCATGGGTGCTTATTAACCCATTCTTTCAGCTACCACACAGAGCTTGCTGCTTCTTTCCTCCTGCTCCAGCCCTCCTTCATGAGGCCTGCCATAGTCCTCTGTCCTGGGCTGCCCTCCAGTGAGCAGCCACCCTCAAGGGTCTCTAACTACAAAACGCCTTGTTGACAGCAGGTCTAAGCAGAAACTGGGGCATGGTCCATCGGCCTCTCTGCACCCCGGTCTCACAGGGTTTCAGTGAAATAGCTCCTCCCACTCCTGTCTGCAGCCCCTGGACTCACACAGGAGCCATCACAGAAGTAGCTCCTGTTCTTCCTCAATGTCCCCATCTTTCGCATCCCTCACCTACCCCCAGGAATCCTAAAATCTGCCCTTTTGACACATGACTTTTCAGTGGAGGAAATTGAAAGACCACTGCAATAATAGGAAGAAGTAGAAAAATCTCTAGGATTCAAGTAATCCTCCCCAAAGACATGTGTTGATCTCCTCTGGCTATTTGAAAGTTTGAGGTCTGGCTTGAGAATGATTCTTGGTGAATACCTTGAGAAACTACTTGACAACGTCTTAATCAATCATATTCTCTTGAGATGTAAAATTATTCTTTTTTTTTCATATTTCACATATTTTTTTATTTTTTTATTTTTTATTAAGGTTTTATTGATATACACTCTTAATGAAGGTTTCACATGAAAAAACAATGTGGTTACTACACTTACCTGTATTATCAAGTCCCCACTCACTGTAAAATTATTCTAACACAGAGCTGTATTCAGAGGGTCAAGGGCAGGAAACCAAGGTGGTCATTGGGAGACACAGAAAGTGACTCTCGGGGGAAGGATAAAATTGGAATATAGGAATAGAAAAAATAAGATGGTAGTGATTATAACTAAATTCTCTTTATTTGCCATTATTGAAGATGTGCCATCAGAGGGAAAGTAAGCTAGAGAGGCGCAAGCTACAGGGCTTCCTGGAAAGCGAGAAGTGAGTGAAGAGATTAAGCCTAGACAGCCCGGAGGTTTGATTCTGGCTGGTGGTAGGGGTGCCTGTGGAGTGAGACAGCTGTGGGTCTTCAGATCAGCCAAGGCAGGAGGAGGGGCTGAGCGCACAGAGCCCCGTGGGGCTCAGCTGTGGTCTTCCTGCTATTGCTGTGGAGTAGGGGGAGTAGGTAAGACCACAGTATCCTTAGCGTCTCCAGACGTAGGTGCTAAACTTTGGTGCTAGAAAACCATGCACCCTGCTGTGGGCCGGCAGCAGGAGCTCTAGGGAGGGCACACCGTTTCCCACACTTGTGAGGGGCACAGTTTACCTTAAAGGTTCCTTCTCTTTCCAGTTTCACTGTTAGACAACTGCTTCTCTGTGTGCAAGTTTCTGCCTCGCGATGTCCCTACTTCTGGCCAAGACCTGATGGAATATGCATTTACCTCAGCAGTGGCTAACACCATGGCATTCAGAGCAGTTTCCAAAAGCAACAGTCATCATTTAATGCCTTTTGGTCACTGTACAAATATAGACTTTTATTTCTGCTTGGCAGAAGGTTAGAGTCTGAAGGTGTCTTAGAGATCATCTGCTTCCGTTTGATACCCTGTAGTTTATAGTCCATTAGTCCAGCAGTTATTTATTGACCATCCACTAGGCATAGGCACTGTGCCAAATGCCGGGGTTACAGAGATGATCAAGAAAGAACTGACTCCTCCACGAACGGGATTTATAGACAGGGTAGCATAAGGAGATGTGGAGTTCCAGGTGAGCAGCCCCTAACCCTGCCATGGGGACTCAAGGGGGGTTTCTTAGAGCCAATGATACATGAGCTGAGACTGCAGGATGAAAGGAGCAGCAGAGCAAAGTGAGGGAAGAAACTGAGGCCAGAGAAACTAAGTGGCTTGTTAAGGCAAGAGGCAGGAGGGTTGCTCAGTCCCTCAGCCTCCCAGGTAATTGTTCCTCCTTGGAGCACAGGTTGGCTACCTTCTAAGGAGTGGAATTACAGAGAAGAAATCGCACCCCCTTCCTTCAGTAACTCCATGGTCCAACAGAGAGATAAGTACATAAATAATTACAACCATGAGATAAGTCCTTTGATAGCTCCAAGCGCGGGTTATTTAAGTGTTCAAGGGTGAGAATATTCTCAGGCTTGGGTAAAGAAGGGAAATCAGAAAGGCTTTCCTAAAGAGGTGACTTTAGAGCTGAATTTTAATTGAAAATTAGGAGGTCACAGGGAAAGGGTCTGAGGAAAGCAGTCCAGGTAGAAAAGGACGACTATTTGGAAGGCCCAGATGTACCCAATATCATGGCATCTTTGAAGAACTATGAGTCATTCGATATGATTGGAGCGTGGAAAGGGAGGGGGATCAATGAATGGGACTGGAGTGGCGGGCAGAAGCCATTTTCTGGAGAGATTTGCTGTTGATTATGTTAAAAAGTCAAAAATCATCCTTGAAACAATGGGCCAGCAGATGAAATAACTTGCAGCTAAGCAGTCTTCTATCCCTGAAGGAATACTTTACCAATGATATGGGGAACATGTGGGAAAGGGTAAGTTTAGAGGCAGGGCGGCCCGGGAAGGAGTGTCCTGGACTTTGTGGTTGTCTGAGTTAAAGCAGTGGGGACAGAGGGAAATGGAGGGTTTTGAGAAATACTTAGGGGTGGAATTAAGGGGCCTGGCTTGTCCAGGCCTGCCTGGGACCTTCCTGGTTTTAGTGCTGAGAGTCCAAAACGCTGAGGACCCTTGGCCCTGGGAAGTTGGGATGGTTGGTCATCCTTGATGAAACTAACAGTGCGGGCAGAGGGAGAGGAAGTCAAGGATGACTTACCGGGTCTTAGACTGGGCATCTTGGCCAATGACAGCTCCGTTTATTGGGATAGGGAAATGGAGGGAAAAGTTGCAAAGGTCGGATCTGGGCAGGAGGAAGAAGTAATTTGGGGCATGCTGGGTGTAGGGGTTATACCATATCCAGGTAGATTTGTAGGTGGTGGGATACATTTCCAGAGCTCAGTCATCAGCTCTGGGTTGCACACAGAGGCGTGGGAGTCAGCCACAGACAGGGAGATTTCAACAGACTTCTGGTCAGTGTGGCAAACTAAGCAGATGCAGAAAGACCTCTCTCTCTATCTCTATTTATCTATCTATCCACCTCTCCATCTACCATCTATGTGTGTATATGTTAGATAGTTTGGAATAAGTTTATTTTAAGCACACAGTCAGGCTTTAAAACAAGAAAGGTAAACTTTCAAGAATCAGAAATGCAGAGAAAATCCTAAACCATTGTTTAGCTGAGCTAACATTGAAGTCAAACGGCCAAGACAGGAATAGGGAATCCTTTCCAAGCTAATTTTTCATGTAATGTCTAAAGTCAAGGTCATAAGCTGAAATAGAGTCCCGTATATGAAGCTGGGCATCAGGAACGTGTCGCCATACCTCTGAATGAGCGTGAAGCAGGCCATCTGCCCGGAGCCGTGCTGGAAAAACAGGGACTCCTGAGAAATCAGAACCTTAAGCTAATGCCGCACAGTGTTCCTCATGACTGATGTCCCGCCGGAAACATTCCCACTGAAAAACCCAAGCACACGCAGCAGCCGGGTGAGGGCGGGCAATCCCTTCCAGGAGAACATCAAACAGCGCACGAAATGGCAGAATTCACGGATAAAAAGTGTTCTGAAAGAGACTGCAAATAAATTTGTTTAGAAATTTAAAGAAATACAGGAAGGAATAAAATGCCTAAGGTGAGTATAGAACACTATGAATAAGGAACAAGTAGATAAAATAATTTCAAAAGTTTGTTGAAATTAAAAAGCGTGAATAAATAGGTTAAACATGAGATTACATAACTGGAGAATTAGTAAACGGAAACATCTGAAGAAACGACAGAGAAGGCAGCACAGAGAGATAAAGAGATGGAACATAGGAAAGAAATTAAGAGATTTAAAGAATGTAATGAGAAGCTTCAATATACATCTAAAAGGAATTCAAGGAGAGACAGAAGAGGATGCAGGAGGGAATTGTGGTGAACAACTTTCCAATATTAAAAAATGATGTGAGTCTTTAGAGAGACGATACACCCAGTCCTCGGCAGGACAAGTCAAAGAAATCTACACTTAGACAATCTGTGATAAAATTGCAGACATGATGGATATTGAGAAAACCTTAAAAGCTACCAAAGAGAAAAACGCAGATTATTTATAAAGAAATGACAGTCAGACTGACAGCAGATTTGTTATTAACCACAGATGTCAGGGACAAAGAAATAACAGCTCCCAAGTGCTGGGAAGGAGAAGAAAACCCTCGATGTCAAGTTAAATGATCACTCAGAAGGAAGGGCTAAATAGAAATATTTTCATAAGGAAGCTCACTGCCTGCAGGCCCATCCTGAATAATTACTGAAGGATGCACTTCAGGAAGAAGTAAATGGAAACAGAAAAAAGGAGTGAGACGCAAGAAGTAATAGTTGAACAAAGACAACTGTTAAGTGCAGTGGCAAATCTGATAACGATTGACTAGAAAATATAATAAAAAACATTGAGTGCTTGAAAATTGGGTGGAATTATACTTTTCACAACAATATGGAAGATGGGAGAAGTTTTCTGAGGAGTTGTTGACATGTTCTAAAGTACTTAAGCAGGGGGATGGTAGGTATAGTGACTGAATATGGATGCACTTGAAAATTTAAGGATGGCAGTAAAAGAATATAAACAAAATCATTTTTGAAACAGTAAAAGTAAGAATATAAACAAAATCATTTTCAAAACAGTAAAGGAAAGTAAGGAATTCAATAAATTTAACAGATGACAGGGAGGGAGAAAAAAAGCAAAAAAAATGTCATAGAAAACCAAAGTAAAATGGTAGAAATAAGATTAAATATATCAGTAATCATAAGTAAAGATTTAAATTTGTCTATTAAAATATAGAGGTATTCAGAATGTACAGTTAATTTTATGATAATGCTTGCTTTAGAAATGTGAATTTACTCCAACACAACTGACATATTAAGGGACATTTGGAGCATAACACAGATTTCGTATTTGCTTCTGTGTGATTTTTGTCTGCAAGAAACACCAGATGATGCTGGAAATTCACCCAGCTGCACCACAATTTGCAGAAATACACACGCTGCAAACATCTATCAGCCCTCGGTCCACCACAGGGGTCCTGAGCCACGGCCACCCACACCTGCTGTGATGATATTCCTCCTGATTTCACATCACCCTCCTTCCACTTCTTCGCCTCGGCTCACAAGCTGCAGCCACTTCCACAAGCAAACTTCAGGTGGTTTCCAAGGTAAAATGCCAAATTTATTACAGTATGTCTGTATTTCTTAACTGCTTAAAATGTATAAAACTGTGCTACTGTTTTTTTCCTTTCTTTTTAAAAAATATGCTGCTGACTAAGTTTTTAAGTGTTGGATCACGAAACCCATTTTTCTCATCAGCCTTGTAATTGTTGCTGCCGATTGTGCACAGTGAGGGGGTGTTTAGGGGTGCAGTTTTCATGAGTAGCACAGCTTACTATAATTTTAAACCCCCAGGTATTTATAGGATTAGCCACTACAGTATAATGACATAACAAGTTTAATACTAAAGGATTGAGCTATACTAGCAAAAATAAATTAAAAGGAAACTGGGGTAGCCATCTTAATATCAGACAAGGAAGAATTAAAGTGAAAAACATGAATAAAGAAGTTCAGGTTGCAGAAAAAGATTTAGAGGTCCGCCTTGATGGGAAGAATACCTTCTCCACTGAAACTGGAAAGAGATCAGGATGAGTCTGAATGTAAATGTGTTCCCAGGGCACTGGGAATAGATAACAGAGAAGCTCCTGCCTGATGTCAGTAAAAGTCAGTGTGGTAGGCCCCCAAAGGTGTGCATGTCCAAATCCCTGCATCCTGTAAAGGGCCAAAAGGACTTTGAAAATGTGATTGAATTAAGAATCTTCAGATGGAGATTATCCTGGATTATGCAAGTGGCCCAGTGTAATCACATGGGTCCTTCCATAAGAGAAAGCCAAGAGAAGCAAAGTCAGAGTAGATGTGACAACAGAAACATAGGTGTAGTGATGTGAAACAGAGACCAGGAATGCAGGCAACCTCCAGAAACTTCAAAAAGCAACTAAACAGAGTCTCCTCTGAGGCCTCCAGAAGGAACACAGTCCTGCTGGCACCTTGATTTTAGACTTCTGACCTCCAGAACTGTAAGAGAATAAATTTATGTTGTCTACACAAAGTCACTATATTTGTTACAGCAGTAATTTGTCAGAGCAGCAGTAGGAAACTAATACTGTCAGCTCTTGCACATAAGAGGGAAGCGGGCACTGTGGGGCTTTAGGGAAATGAAATGCTGACTGTGGGGAGAATCAAAGAGGTTGAGGAAAACTCAGAAGGGTTTCCAGGCAACACCAAAGCCAGCTGGTCGTGATGATCTTGAATGTGTCGTGGGACCAACCCATGTGGTTGTGGGAGATTAGCCGCATGTGTTCAGGAAACAAAAGGCAGAAAATGGCTCATCCAGAACTGGAGTTTTTCCAGATGAATGTGCCAGAAGAATTCATAGACAAGAGAGAAATGTGTCTCATGGCTTTAGCTGGATTGGCTACAGGATTCGTCTGAGAACTCAAAATAATCTGGAAGGGGTCAATGGATAAGGAGTATTATTTTTTTCCACAGATAAATTTTGTTGGAATTAGTGAGTGAGACAAATATGTGGATAAGAGGTGGTTGTTAGAAGACTAGGGTTAAAAATGTCAGACTGGATAGGTTTGGGGGATGATGTGGATAGGTCTAGGATGTGATATGTGGCTGAAACTGCTGATAGTAGCCCAGTGTACCTTCTATCCTTCCTTCCTTAGCAATAGAAATTTTACCTAGATTCATGGACACTCCAAATAAAGAACTTCCAGTCACCCTTACAGCTTCACATGGCCATATGACAAAGTCACTACTGTCAATGGTTAATGAGAAGTGATACACAAAATCCTGGTCAAGTCCATGGAAGAAAAGGCATCTGTTTACTGTTTTTTTCAGCTTTAGTGCTGACTGAAATGTAGACAGGGTAGTGAGCCACCATGCTCCATGCAGACAAGAGTAATAACACAGTGGCAGATCAATAAGATAGAAAGAGCCTGGGTCCCTAAAGATTTCATAGGGCATAGCTACAATACCACCTTGAACTTGTCTACCATTGTCATGTTAGAAATCTGTTCCATGCAACTGAACCTATATCAAGGTAAAATGCCAAATTTATTACAGTATATCTGTATTTCTTACTTGCTTAAAATGTACCGTTGTTTGCAGTGAAATAGAAGTGAACTTGAATGACACTGATTGGATCAAGGAAATTTGAAGTCATCTAGGGTAATAACAGGAGAGAATGACTTTGACCTAAATGGCAATATTCTTAAGAATGAAGGGCTAGCCAAATGATGAGGAAAAGGAGAGTATACTTCTATGGGACAGTGCCATGAATCTCAAAGTAAAAGTGATTTTTATACAAGGCTAGTGGGATATTGGTTTGCAAGAGCTGAGGGGAGCAGAAATAACCGGGAATCCTGTCCTTGTACCTACGCTGGGGGCGGGGCAATGAGCTGTTTCCCATAGGAAGGCCGTAGGAAAAGGAATACCAGAGATGTCATCATTTTCAACCGAGGTTCAATAGGAGGAAGGGTGCTCTGTCATAAATGTGAGGATAGAAAAGTCTGTTGACCACGGTATGGCTGTCTAGGTTGGACAGTGGAAAGTGTCCAGAGTGAGGTAAATGGTGCGAAATATGAGGCACAGGAAATAGAGCATGGCACAGCTTGATGGTAAAGAAGAGATGACCAGTGTATTAGTCAGTATCCTGTCAGCCAGCAGAATCTGATTCACACCATTCAAGTGACTTAAGTGAAGAGACTACTCACTGAAGTGTGGGCCTCAAAACGGGAACCAACAAGGAGTGTCAGGGCACCCAGAAGCCAGCAACAGATATATCCCTTGCACCCCGAGACTGATCATGAGGAGAGTGGTGAGAAAGCACCATGGTGGGTATGGGGTGGCTAATAGGAACAGTAGAAGGAGGTTGCTACTGTCAGAAATGCAACTCAGAGCATGGAGCTAGTAGGAAAGAGACACCCTAATCTTTTCCTTCTTCTTCCCTCTAGTCTCTTTCCAGTGTCTCCACTGGCCAAACCCAACTGGAAACCAGTTGGCAAAAGAGACCAGTTGATGCAGTCCATAGAATTCAATTTCCATAGCAGTCAGAGCAGAGAAGGTAAGAGTAGAGAGTGAATTTGCAAAAAGAGAATAACCAGCACCATACAAGAGTGGGTTGGTGGAATTAATTGGATCTCAAGACTCCAAGTGGAATTTTGGTTAAAGTTGTTTCAGTGCCAGCACAGATGAGATCCTGAATGGTATGTGAGGGTGTTTATGATTTCTTTATGATTAAAGACCTCAGTTTACATCATCTCCAAATTATTTCATCTTACTTGCTTATAATTTTCTTATAGCTTGATCATTTTATTTTTAACTTTTGAACACCATGGGCTTTATTTTGGAGTATAGTGTGACAGACACAAATGTTGCTTTATTTCAAGTAAGTTATTAATTGTCCCAGCATCCTCACTTTCTTCTCACCTGAATTATGATGATGACATACACAAACACACCACACACACATAAAGTTCTTGTTTTGCAGGGCTCTGATATGCTATGGATTTTAGTTACTGTGGTTTGGTTAAATGACAGCAGTCTCCTAACAGCATGATTCAAATTCCAGTTATCATGGTATATTAAGCGTGAGTAATTAATAACATATGTGCTGGCCCAGCAGTCCATAGATGACTAAGTGAAAAGCAGACGTGCTGCATGGTCAGCGACCACGTATAGTCCTGTCAAGTCTGTGGCTGGTCACTGTGTATGTTATTCGTTTTATGCACAAACAGAAAAGTATTTAATCATATTGTCTCCTTGTCTTCCAGTGAGAGACCATGTGACATTTTACAAAACTGAACAGACAAAAGTGGGAATTGACCAACAAAGCTGAAAATGCAACAAAAAAAATAACTTCAGAGATTATTCTTGCTCTCAGTGAAAAAACTCTGGTGTGTTTTTCTTCCAACCTTTCTTCCAGAGTTTTTATGTATTATTATAATATGATTTTTCAGATATTAATTCATATATTATCCATGTATATGAACATATAAAATATATGAATGTGTATGTAATATATAATAAATATTCATGTAGTATATATTAATTCATGTATTATATGGAAGGAAGCTTTTTTAATATGCTGAGGAAATGATTCTTAGCTTACTAAATTTTTGTTATCAAGATTATGTGGAATGTTATCTTTCTTTGGTCTGTTGATATATATAATATGATATATTTTAAAATTTGAAGCTATTCTTGGATTACTACAATAAATATTCTTTAAAATTCTGCTATATCTGACTTACTACTATATTTCAGATTTTGTGGTCTGTATTTGGAATGTTTTTAAAGTCCTATTTTGTCAAATGGTTTTATTTTGTGTCAAAGTTACATAAAAATAATTGGAAAATTATGGGTTATTTTTCTGTATTCTTGAAATAGTTATAGTAATGCTTAGCTATATTTATGAATATCTGAAGAAACCATTCATAAATTAAAAATAGGATGGGTAGCTTCTACTAGATATTGGAACTGACTTTTGTCAGTTATAAAGAAACCATTGCTCATTCATTTATTCAGCAAATATGTGTCTTCAACAGCCCCATGCCAGATCCCAGACTTGGCACTGGGATTCAGAGGTCAAACAGATACATTTGGTTCCTACCATAATTGAGTGTACAGCAGGTGGGCACATTTTCGTGTTTACTGTGTTAATAGCCTCTATAATGTCCTTTGGTAAAGGTTCATCTTATGGCCAACATCATGAGGATTAGTGAAGCAGTTATTGCACATCAGGATCATGGCGCACTGTGTCGCCAATGATACTGTGTTTATGGAGACATTTTAACACTATGGGAAAATGTCTGCAGTAGAATACAGAGCTAAAACCTCAGGATAAAAAATGATAAGTACAGTACACTCTTAAACATCTAGTAAATGAATGGAAACCCAGGAAGGAAGTACGTTAAGCGGTAGCACAGCTTGCCTCTAGGCGGCAGATCAGAAGTGATCGTTTTTATGCTTCCTTATCCTTTCCTATGCTTTCCAGTTTTTCTCTCATGAACAAATATTATTCTATGATACAAAAATGCCAAGCACTCTATTTATAGTTTCTGTTTTTTCTTATGACGAAAACACGAATTACTCTGTTTAAGGGTGACTTTATCATCCTTGAAATGAACTTTTCAGTTATTTATATTACATTGATCTCTAGTTTTCCTTTTTTGGCACAGTTTTTAAATTAGTTTTTTTAAAAATTATGCTGATATAATAACATGAAATTCAATGTTTTATCTTTTTATACAGTTTATAAGAGTTGGAAAAGAGGTATCAACTGGGTTGGGGGTCCTCAAGACCACCTCCAAATTCAATGATTTGCTCAGCAAACTCACTGGACTCAGCATATGGTCACTCTCCTGGTTGTAATTTATTACAGCAAAAGTGTACAAAGCAAAAGCGAAAAGGAGTGTAGGAGGGAGGAAACCATGCACAAGCTTCTAGAGCCCCCCTTCAGTGGAGTCACACAGGACAGGCTTAAGTTCCCAACTACACAGAGACAAAATGTTGTGACATGTACATATGAATATATATGTATATGTTATGACAACATATATGAAATTTTAGCTATCAGGAAGGCTCAGAGCCTCAGTACCCAGTTTTTTACTGGAGACTAGTGATACAGGCCCCCTCTGTTTAGCATATACCAAAATTCCAGACTCCCAGAAGAAAGCAGGTGGTCAGCATAAGCCAGGTTACTTGTACAGTTTAAGGACAGTGAGATTTTTTATTACTTGTACAGTTTAAGGACAGTGAGTAGAGGGAACCCTTTTGAAATCCAATTTATCACATGCCTTTAAGGGCCAACTTTTGTAAGCATACCTTTCAAAAGACAGCAGTCAGACTTGCTCAGTTAACTCTTTTTTGCACACCAACTATTCCTCCACCCAGATTCCCATTTCTCTTATAAGATGTTCACTATGCCCCACATAACTTAAACAACATGAAATGTTCTAAATAATTTTAGTTCTTCCCCTCATCTCCTACTTCCAGTCTCTTCCTAGATGAGTAATTTAGAATGTTTTTCCTATTCCTACTCTTTCTTCTTCTAACGCCAACTTTTAGGTTTTGCTCATATCATTTAATATTTATTAGATTTTTCCCATTGATTTAAGAGCCCTTATTTAGCAGTCATATTGCACAAGTTTACCCTTCCCTGTGATAAGATAAAATGGGATGAGATGAGATGGATGGAAGGAGAGAGGGAAGGGAGAAGGAGGAAGAGAGATGGAGAGTGATTTATGGCCTAAAATTGTCTCTTTGATTTTTATTACTCCATATTGGGGTCTTTGCACTTGCTCATTTTTTTATTTGGTTGGAGTCTTTTCTCAAATATTTTCCATATGTGGGGTACACGGGTACATTATATACTCTTTCAATTCTTGCGTATCCTCCTTTCCTGTAACAGGTCTTAGATATCTTGCTTGTCTCCCAAAGATCCCATGATACCTTGACTAGTTAAAGATTCTCAGATTAAACTTCTTTTCTCTCAATATTAGCCCACTGTCTTCCAGCTTCTAGTGTTATAGATGAGAAGTTCAATGCCAATAGCATTTTTTTTCTTTGACAGGAAACTTAATTCCTTCTGCCTAGAAGCTTGTAAGATTTTTTTCCTAATACATAATGTTTGGGAATTTTATCAGGGTATGCCTACACATGGGATTTTTCCCCCTCAGTGTGGCCTGGAACTTAGTGGGTTTTGGTTTGCAGACTTGAGTTCTTGATCACAGGGGACTTTTCTACTAGTGCCACTTTGATTATTGCCTCTCTTCCAGCTATTTCTTCTCATTTTTTGAAACTATTATTATTGGCATGTCAACGCTCCTTGATATATTATCTGTTATTTTTTCTAATGGCTGTCATCTCTTTATATTGTTGCTCTTTATACTTTATATTTTGTCTGAAGCTGTTTCTTGCATTTGCTTTTGTAGGCCACTTACTTAAGTCTCAACAGAGCATACTCTCTTAATTCATCCACTGAATTATTTAGTTTGAAATTATGTTTCCCCTTCCAGAAATTCTTTTGTGCTACATTTGAATTTCTTTAAGTACTCTTACCATGGTTCTTTTTCCTTTTTTTTCAATTTTAGGACTTTGTTGTTTTTTAGAGAAATTTTAGGTTTACAGCAAAATTGAGGGAAAAGTACAGAGATTTCTCATATACCCCCTGCCCTGACTCATTCTAACTTCCCTTCTAATCAACATTCCCCACCAGAGTGGTATATTTGTTTCAGTCAGTGAACCTACATTGACACATTATCACCCAAAGTTCATATTTTATATTAAAGTTCACTCCTGGTGTTGTATATTCTGTGGGTTTGGACAATGTACAATGACATGTATCCACTATTGTAGCATCATACAGAATAATTTCTCTGCGCAAAAGTCCTCTGTGCTCTGCCTATTCATCCTTCCCTTCCCCCGAGACCCTGGAAACCACTGATCTTTTGTCTCCATAATTTTGCCTTTTCCAGAATGTCATATAGTTGGAATCATACAGTATGCAGCTTTTTCAAACTGTTTTCTTTCACCTAGTATTATGCATTTAAGTTCCTCCATTATCTTCAGAAGACTGTTCTGAAGAGGTAGACTGACTGGCAGCCCCCTGCTGAGGAACCCGAGGAAGCTTCCCTGGCCCCGGACTCCATGTACTCTTGAAGTTTCTGAGGCGAGAAAGACTCAGTCCATCTACATCTCCCTTAGTCTTTCCTGAGTCAAGTGACCTGTATGCTTATGTGAGGACAATGTTAAGTCTCTCTCCCTCCTCCAGATCCCTGAGTATCAAGTTCTTCCCAAGATCCCCTGCTTTCTGATTCTTGTCTCTAGGCTGAGATGCTCATCTCCTGGGACATGTCTTTGTCACAAGGAGAAATACCCAGAGCACTTTTCTTTGCCAAGACCCCCAGAGAGTCTAAATCATTATACTTAGAGCTGTAGGTCTGAGAAACCCTTTGCCACAAGAGAAGCAAGTAGCTGAGAATTGGAAATTGGGGAGGAAAGACATCTATTGTCAGACCTCCCTGTTTACAGTATCCTCACTTATTTATTCAACAAATATTCACTGAGAACTTACTGTGTTCTAAGAACCCAGCTAGAAAATGGAAACATGGTGCTGAGCAAAATAGACCTGATGCCTGCCTTCAAGGAAGCTAGTTGGAAAGACAGACATTAAATGAATGATCCCATCAGTAGATTCATAATTATGAATTTTAATAACTGCTTTGAAGAGTCTGAGGTGGTATGAGGGGGCACAATGGGGAGCTGACTTAGTCATGCACATGCTCACAAACTGATTAATGCTTAAGTCACACAGCTTTGACGCTGTAATCCTTCTCTGAGAATAGTTTTGAATTTGCTTTCAGTACCATTTTCCTAATGGAAGCATCCTCTGCCCTGGTCATGTTCACTGAGGACACGATATATTAATATTTATAATTAGTGATAAACCTCATAAGGCCAAATCCTTCAGAAACATCTGGCTTTTCACCCTAAAATGATCCCAGGTGAAGCTATGCAATTCTGAATTACTAAGCAGAACAAAAGTGAGAAGACTGTTTATCACTGATAAAATACTTTCTCCAGTGAACAAGCATGAGGAATCTTAAATAGGTTTACAAGATGCCGTGGTTGGGAGAGGGCAGCTAAGGGATGAAGGTGAGAGCACACTTGGCTTCTGAACGAATGGGAGAACTGCAGCCCAGTAGTGACAGTGTGGCAAAACATTTCTTCACCGAGCTGAACTACAAAACGTGTTATTAAGCTGCAGTGACCAGTGTGGAACTACTGCAATGAGACTCTAGAATACAAAATATTCTAGAAATTTGTGTGAAAGGAAAAATCACAAACTAATAGAAAAGAATGAATGGATTTTTCAAGATATGATGTGAAGAAAATTGACTATTTGGGGAAAGAAAGTTAGATTCTTAACTTATAGTTCTATATCCCCAAATGCAAAGATTTAATTAATAAAACTTCAAAAATAAAATAATCAAAAGAACCAAAGGTACATATTTGTTAGGTCTTGCAGTCTTGCAATGAAGAGTATCTTACTAAATAGGATTCAAAATGGTACAAGACTGACGTAAAAATGCATGGAAAAAAGATGGGGAGAAAATATACCACATGTCAACACTGGCTATCTCTAAATGGTGGATCTTGGGTAATTTTAATTTTGTCTTGATACATTTCTATAAGTGTTCAGATTTTCAATGAGCATGCTTTACTTTTCATTTATATAAAATAATCACAATAAACATTATTTTAAATGTTAAATGAAAATTCAAAAATAAAAGTAGGATTAGCAAGGAAAATTCAGAGGGGAAATTATTTCCAACCTAGAATTCTATATCTAACAATGTTAACACTAGAATATGAAGTAATGAAATCAATCAAGAAATAAGTGTATTTGGTTAATAGAATCTGATAACTGAAGGAATGGGAAGTGGATGACTCAATAATGACACATGGAATAACTTACCTTGAAAGGAAGAGAAATAACTCTTGCCCTTGAGACCAGGGGAAAGAGAAAATAATGCAGATAAATTGTTAGCTTCAGGTAGGGTAGGATTAAGGTAAGAGAAGATTGAAGAGAGGGTCCATCTAAGTAGAGTCACTTTTGAGAGTAAGGTTATAAGTATGAAGAGAAATAGATACAGAGGAAATGAGGAAGTATTGGTCAAAGTCAAGGAAAAGGCTTTTTGAGGAGCATCAGGTTCCCTTCTGAGACCTCATCACATACCCATCTGGCACCGATGTAGTTGTTCACATTATTTTCTCTAGCAGTTCTAGGAAATCAAGTTTCAGACCAGAGAAATAAATCTGTGGGTTGATCCAGGACTGAAAGTTCAGAGAATTGATAACTTGAGGGTGTGCCTTTGGGATTTTCCTCCGTAACTCTGGGTTTTCTCAGGTCCTGGCCAGGACCCACTGACCATAGGTGGAACAGGCTCTGACTCATATTCCCCGTTCAGCCTGCACCCCACCAGAAACTGTAGTAGTGTATCTGTTAGGATTCTTTGAGATTATGTCTAAAAATGGTCAAACTTGCTTAAGCCCCCAAAGCAAGTCATCAATGAATATCACTAAAGAAATCCACAGGTATTCCGGCGTCAGAGATGGCTCAACCCAGAGCTCACTCCAGCAGTGGCATCAAGGTCCATCTCTTTGCTTTATTTTCTCTGACTTGGCTCAATTTCAAGACTTTCTCTGAGGGAACCCAGTTCCTATTAATAGAAGTCCAGTGAAATGGGAATGAGATAGTCTGCTTCCCCAAGAGCTCAACCTGAATTTTCATAATTAAGTTTTGTTGGTCAGGACTAGGGTGACAGGTCATACGTCTCTTCTTGAACTAATCACTGTGCTGGATAGAAGACTGTTCTGATTGACGCCGCCTGGGTCACTTGCTCTTCCCCTGGGTTCTTGATGGCATCAGCTCTGCCTGGAGCTTACAGTCAGGGAGGAAGGCTTCCTCACCAGGACGGAGAGTGGATGCTGAGGGGTAAAAAGTACAATTTATTTTATCTAGATTAAAAAAAAAATAGATATTTACATATCTATTCCAAATGTTTAAAATGGCCATTCTTAATTTCTGGTTAAAAATATTGCCTTGATTCACTGGCTAATCTTTTCTCCCCCTGCAGTTATGTTAAAATACTAGTAAAGGAATAAAAAGAATAAACCCTTAAGGACAAAGAGAACGGGAGCTTGAAGAGTAGCCGATGAGAGAGTCTCAGAATTTTTGAAAACGGTGGACTGATAACGGACACAGCAGAATTTAGAAAGCTATCATCTAAGTGCATGTAGTTATAAATTCAGACAAGACACAAGCCAACTTACTCTGCACAATTTCTGAAAGGCACACTATTTTGTTCCAAGGATCAGAGGTGGTATAGGTTCTATACCAGCTCTTTCAATATCAAGCTGTGTAGTTTATTTTCTGTTCTTACCTTTTTCTTTTGCTAAATACAGTTAAAACTATCATAGCAAACTTCTATAATTTGTAAATTAGATTGCATGCTACTGTCAAAACCATAAGCCCTCTTTAAAAAGCACACTATTGAAAAATTTTCTACTTAGGCAGGTACTATCTTGCCACACATAAATCTTCCTAGCTGACTTCTGAAGGGAATTATGCAAATGTTTTCACTAAGTTCCTTAAAAATTTATGGGATCTGAGGAGAATTGGTGACTAGAGATAATGCTCTATTTGTAATATTTTGGGATTAAAGTGAAAACTGAAAGCTAAATGGGCCTTGTCCAGTCCATTCCCCTTTCTTTAGTATTTTAATTGTGGAAGTATGCGGTACCGTAGGTTGTCTGGCACCTCTGGGATTGCTAGATAGAAGCTGGGCTTAGTTTCAGGGATGATGGAAATTGACTGGTAGCTGAATCATACAGGGAACTGGTAGGGCCCTTCACCTGTGCATTTCCAAAACAAAACAAGAGTGCAGAGGGAGGTGGTCCAAGACAACGGCATAGGAAGGCCCTGAACTCACCTGCTCCCATGGACACATGGTATCCACACCTACACACAGAGCAATTCCTCCGGAATAACTGAGGAACTGAGGGCTGACTGAACAGCTTCTGCACAGCAAATGACAGAAGGACCACAGAGAGGAGCATGAGAGCGACGGAGACATCGTGTCAATGGGAGCCCCACTCCCGACATGATGACCTGCCCGCTGACGGGCAAATTATCACTGACCGGCCTGCACGCAGGCTCGCTCACCCTGGGGCACAGCAAAAAACCCAGGAGTTTAAAGGACAACTAGTCTGTAAGTGAAGGAAATCCATTTACTAACTAGACAGTCCACCAAACAGTGGGGGAACTGCTGGAACTTTTTCTGAGGACAGAGGTGCCTCAAGCACTGCTGGTAACATTTTCCTTCCACCTTCAAACTTCAGATGGGAGCAGAGTCCAGGCACTGTGGTCAGCCTGCTAGGGCTGCCTCAGCAAGACCGGGCCCCTCGCCCGCACCAGCTCCAGTGAGACATCATCTCACACCTGTCAGACCGGCTAGTATAAAAATGACAAGAAATAACAAGCGTTGGCAAGGATGTGGAGAAAAGGGAACACTCATCCACTGTTGATGAGAATGCAAATCAGTGCAGCCCCTATGGAGAAGAGTATAGAGGTTCCTCAAGAACTTAAAAATAGAACTACCATAGACTGAGGAATTCTACTTCTGGGTATTTATCAGAAGAAAATGAAAACACTTATCAGAAGAGATATATGTATATGTATCTCTATGTTCATTGCAACACTATTTACAATAGTAAAGTTATGGACGCAGCCTAAGTGTCCACTGAGAGGAATGGGTAAAGAAGATGGGTTATGTATATATGCATGTGTATACACACACACACACATATATATAAAATGGAATTTTATTCAGCCATAAAAAAGAATGAAATCTCACCATTTGCAACAGCATAAATGGACCTAGAGGGTATTATGCTAAGTGAAGTAAGTCAGACAGAGAAAGATAGATGCTGTATAATTTCATTTATATGTGGAATCTGAAAAAAATAAAAACAGAAACAAATGAACAAGCGAAACAAAATAGATTCATAGGAAACAAACTGTTGGTTACCAGAGGAGGGTTGGCGTGGGGGAGGGCAAAATAGGCAAAGGGGATCAAGAGGTATGAACCTCCAATTATAAAAATGAATGAGTCTTGGGGATGTAATGTACAGCATAGGGAATATAGTCAATAATATTATAATAACTTTGTATGGTGACAGATGACAACTAGACTATCATGGGGATCCTTTCATATGTATAAAAATGTCATCACTGTGATGTACACCTGAAATGAATAGGATGTTGTATGTCATTTACACTTCAATTAAAAAGAAAGAGTGACAGCCTCTTCAGCAGCTGGTGTTGGAAAAACTGGACAGCTACATGTAAGAGAATGAAACTGGACTACTGTTTAACCCCATACACAAAGGTAAACTCAAGGTGGATCAAAGACCTGAATGTAAGTCATGAAACCATAAAACTCTTAGAAAAAACACAGGCAAAAATCTCTTGGACATAAACATGAGCAACTTCTTCATGAACATATTCCCCCGGGTAAGGGAAACAAAAGCAAAAATGAACAAGTGGGACTATATCAAGCTGAAAAGCTTCTGTACAGCAAAGGACACCATCAGTAGAACAAAAAGACATCCTACAGTATGGGAAAATATATTCATAAATGATACATCTGATAAAGGGTTGACATCCAAAATATATAAAGAACTCACACACCTTAACAAACAAAAAGTAAATAATCCAATTAAGAAATGGGCAGAGGACATGAATAGACACTTCTCTAAAGAAGAAATTCAGATGGCCAACAGGCACATGAAAAGATGCTCCACATCGCTGGTCATCAGAGAAATGCAGATTAAAACCACAATGAGATATCACTTCACACCAGTGAGGATGGCCAACATCCAAAACACAAACAACAACAAATGTTGGCGAGGATGTGGAGAAAAGGGAACCCTCCTACACTGCTGGTGGGAATGCAAATTAGTTCACCCATTGTGGAAAGCAGTATGGAGGTTCCTCCAAAAACTCAAAATAGAAATACCATTCGACCCAGGAATCCTACTCCTAGGAATTTACCCTAAGAATGCAGCAGCCCAGTTTCAAAAAG